>CM074726.1:11833954-11841454 GCA_037306005.1 Rhinophrynus dorsalis
TATGTGTTCCGTGATGAAGATACAAGGCAAGAGAACAGTTCTGCTGTAGCTTTAGACAAAGGACCAAAAAAGGTTTGAGGTTTTTACTGTAGGAAAATGGGTAGACTAGATGGGCCGAAATGGTCCTTATCTGCCGTCAAATTCTATGTTTCTATTTTTTGTTTTCTGTTAAATATGGAATACCACCATTATGCGAATTACCATTACTGACATTCCCTAGTGGATAGCTCAGTTTCCAGGTGCGCTATGGTGGACCTTTGTGGTCAAGACTCATTACCACCAGGAGTCCCTGCGGACCGTGATAGCAGCCATGTCTCCTGGAGAATTCCTTGCTTCTCTGAACCTTCAGGATGCATACCTGCATATTGCCATCCATCCAGAGAGTCGGCAGTACCTACGGTTTGCTTGATACCAAGGGCATTTTCAGTTTTCTGCTCTTCTCTTTGGTCTGACTCCAGCTCCCCAGGTCTTCAATCGCATTCTGGGTGCATTAGTGGCTGCCCTACACCGGGATGGCATCAGAGTCACTCCATACATGGACGACTTGCTTCTGACGGCCCCCTCTCCGGAACTCCTTCATCAGCTGATCAAGGACTGCATTCATGCACTGACCCATCATGAATGGATCCTCAACATGGAGAAGTCGGACTAGTCTTCCTGGGTCTCCTCTTCGACTCCAAACAGGGTATGGTGTTTCTCACGGATGAGATGGCTTACCAGATCGTCCACAGAGTGTCTGCTCTTCTGGCTCATGATACAGTTCCGGCCAAGAAACTGACCTCCCTAGTGGGGAAGTTCATTTGCACCCTAGAAGCGGTTCCGTTTGCCATGGCTCACACCAGGGAACTTCAGAGGTTTGTAATCCATGTGTGCAGGGGTCAGCAGGATCTGTTGAAGATGTTGGTGTCCCTTCCTCTTCACATGGAGCTGAACCTGTTGTGGTGGCTCAACCTCTCCAGTTTGCTGAAGGGCTATCCCTTCCTGATATCCTTCTGGACTACTGTGATGACAGATGCCAGCCTCTCCGGCTGGAGAGCGGTCCTGGGTCACAGCAGTGCCCAGGGTCGGTGGTCTCCAGAGGAATCTCTCCTTCCCATCAGTGTGTTGGAGCTTCGGGTGATATTTAATGCTCTTCGCCACTGGACGTGTCCTCTAGAGGGATGCCCAGTCAGAGTCCAGTCCGACAATGCCACGGCCATGGTTTACATCAACAAGCAAGGTGGTACAAGAAGTCTCGCTGCTCAGTTAGAGCTATTTTAACCTGGGCAGAGGAACATGTTCTTACCATATCCGCAGTTCATATTCCCAGCGTAGACAAAAAGCTGGCAGACTTCCTAAGTTGACACACAGTGGAGAGTGGGAACTGAATCAAGAAGTGTTCAGAAGTGGAGACTTCCTTGCATCAATCTGATGGTGACGAGGCACAATCAGAAGGTTCTGTTCTGGAGGCACCCTCTAGCTGTGGTAGTGGATGCCATGTTGATCCCATGACACTTCCTTTTGGCGTACATCTTTCCTCCCATTCCCATGCTACACAGGGTGTTGCGGAAAGTGGGTCTGGATGGTTCTCCAGTCGTTCTGATTGCTTTGTACTGGCCTTGTCAGGCTTGGTTTCCGGAGCTCTTGGATCTCTGTGGCGGAGCCCCTTTTGGCTTCCCCGCTGTCCAGATCTCCTTCTGCAGGGGTACTTGTGGAAGGAGGATGTGGACTGTCTAGGTTTGATGGCATGGAAATTGAGTTCTCAATACTGAGGAAGAAGGGTTTCTCTTCTGGTGTGGTGGCCACTATGCTTAGTGCCCGCAAGCCTGTTTCCTCTAAGGCCTACCATAGTCTGGTCCACTTTTCTCTCTTGGTGTGCTGATAAGAATCTTTCCCAGGACTTTGATCTTTCTACAGTTCTGTCCTTCCTGCAGGACGGAGTGGATAAGAGCCTCCGTTTGAGTTCCCTTAAGGTTCAGGCTTCTGCCCTCTGTCGTCTTTCAGAGACACATAGCTATCCTTCCAGATGTCAAGGTTTTCTTTCAGGGTGTTGCTCATACTCGTCCTGCCTTTAAGAACCTTACTTCTCAGTGGGATCTTAACTTGGTTTTGGGCGTCCTTCAACGCCCTCCCTTTGAGATCTTTGCTACTATTCCTCTGCAAATACGGATTTGAAAATGGCTTTTCTCCTGGTGACTGTTTCTGTTCGCCATGTTATTGAGTTGCATGACCTGTCTTGTGAAACACCAAAAAGGGTGGTTTACAAGGACAAAGCGGTTCTTCGCACTTCTCAGGAGTTTCTCCCGAAGGTGGTCTCAGAATTCCACATTAATCAGGAAATTGTGGTGCCCTCTTTCTGTCCTGACCCTACATCCGACAAGGAAAAGGATCTTCACTTGTTGGATGTGGTGCGATGTCTAAAGTTCTATGTACACTGCACTGAGTCTATTTGCCAGTCTGATGCCTTGTTCGTCATTCCTGAGGGTCCCAGGGCAGGGAGACCTGCATCCAAGGTGACCATAGCGTCTTGGATTAAGTCTACTATTAGTAAGTCTTACAAACTGCAGAAGAAGCCTGTTGGATTTAGGGTTTCGACTATTCCACTAGATCCATTGGGGCATCTTGGGCTTACAGGAATCAAGCCTCAGCTGATCAGTTGTGCAAGGCTGCCTCTTGGTCATCTGTGCACACTTTTTCTAAGCACTAACGCGTTAATGTGCTTGCGTCGGCTGATGCCAGCTTGGGATGGAAGAGTCTAGAGGTGGTTTTGCCTGTCTAGGTTCTCCTTTCGTCTCTTCACTGCTCCTTCATTTTTGAGCCCAGTTTGCTGGAGTTTTGTGTGCTGTGCTATGTTCCTAGTTTGGTTATGCACCGGTTTTGTGTCAGTTGACACTTCATTTTTATTGTTGGGCTGTCTATGATCTGACGGTTCATATAGGCTCTGGTGACTTTGGGGGCTTTGTGCCTGGTCCTTGCCTTACTTGCCACCTCTGGGAAACTCAATGGTTAAACATCTCAAAGTTACCAGTAACCTATGTGGCACGACAGAGAAAAGAGGATTTTAGTCTTACCTGTTAAATGCTTTTCTCTTGGGCCATATAGTTTACTGGTCTCCCACCCATTCAAGGGATCATGCTTGGCTCTCCTGTGACTGAACGTGGGAGTCCTTTTCGGTTCATGCTCACAAGAGTCCTCATTTCACTACTTACTACCTAGTCGCTAGTTAGTGTCTCAATTTTTCTGGAGAGGAAGTGGGTAGATGCAGTTCCACCCAGCATTTTCTTCAAGAATTGTTCCTGCCTACTTAAAGGGGTGGTTGCCTACCCAAAGTTTCCAGTAACCTTTATGGACTAAGAGAAAATGATTTAAAAGGTAAGACTTAAATCCTCTTTTATAGTTTTGTTGAGGAGAAACAAATAAGCTGAATGGCACAAACTCTATCTCTCAAACCGCTATGGTTTGAGAGATATAGGTGTTGAAAGTTCCCCCCCCTCCCTTCCCTTCTCCTGTTGTCAGCTGTAAAGCTGACAGCAGGAGATTTGAGTGGTGTGACTCGAGGAAGAGCTGCAGCAGAGCCAAAATCACGTTATTGCAAAAGAATTACTTCATTGGAAAGGTCTACATAGTGTGCTTGCAAACCAGGCACACTTTGTAGACCTTTCCAATGAAGTAGTTATTTTGCAGTAACGTGAATTCGGCTCTGCTGCAGATCCATAGGCTGGTCAACTGGACCGGAATCTCCTGCTGTCAGCTAGACGCTGACGTCAGGAAAAGGGGAGGGAGGAGAGAACTTTCAATGCCTATATCTCTCAAACCATAGTGGTTTGAGAAAAAGGGTTTGTACCATTCAGCTTATTTTCTTCTCCTCTACAAAACTATAAAACGTTTTTATGGGACATTACGGTCTCTGTAATCCTTACCGTTATCTCTGCTTTGTCCCCTGCAGTCTTATTTCTGTTAACACTTAAAGCATGGTGCTTTTTGTACTATAAATTTTTCTTTATTGATTTAAATTTTTTTCTTTGCCTTTAGTAATCCAGCCAAATTATGTCCTATTTAAAATGTAAATTTTGTTCCACGATATGGGTTGTGTTCTTCAATTGTTTAAAACTTTATTATTTCATAGTTACTTTATCATCTGTAACATCTAAATGCTTCATTACATTATTCAACAAGCTCATAATTGACCTAAGATGTCGAAAATAAAAACCCTATATTAATGTCATGGAATAAAGGCAAATAAAATATTTCATATTCATTGGTGGGAAGAGTGGGATATTGACCACTGTGCATTGTTGACAGGCTCAAACGGTGCAGGCTGATCTAGAGAAGACCAAGGAGGAACTGAAACTGGTCATGACCACTCCTCATGTACAAGAGCCCATGCATTCTGAGAACGAGCATGATGATGAACAGGATGAGAACAATGCAGAAGCCAGTGCTGAACTGAAAGCAGATGCCACAATTAAGGACCGAAGCGAGGAGGACCGTACCACAGAGGCAGAAAAAAATGAGCGAGTTCAAAAACACCTACAGGTAATAAAATAATAATGTTTGGACACGCATTAAATTTACAGTCTTGAGTACCAAAGGAGTGTACAACACATTGCAGTGAAATGTTTGCACATTCCTTTGGTCCTTTAAATGTTTAAATCTTTAAGCTATAAATAAATATGTTCGTCTTCCACCGACACATAATACGATACTCTCCTTGTTTTACCATTTTATAGCTATTAAGCTCGGAGCTGGCAAATGCCAGAGACGAAACCAAGAAAACGGCGAATGATATTCTCCATGCAGAAAATGTTCGTGCTGGTAGAGACAAGTACAAGACTCTTCGCCAGATCCGCCAGGGCAACACCAAGCAACGTATAGACGAATTTGAATCCATGTAATGACCAGTTGCCCCTGTCCATTCCACACATCCATGTCTTTCCTTTCCGTGGCTCAGCTGGAACCACCACTTGAACGAGTCAGGGTTTGATGCAGTACAATCATTGGCCTCTAATCTTTAAGATGTGAAACAATCTTTATTTTGTGCAGGAGGTTTTAAGTTCCATCCCTTTAAACTTGGTTGCTCAATATAGATTGAACAGGGGGCCACTGAAACTTTTTTTCTTCTCCCGAGCAGTGTCCGATTTTAAGTAGGGATTCCCTAAAAATATTCTCTTAACCTAATCGTGTCCATGATGGGAAGTGAGCTTGGGTGGCTACATTTACAGGCATCCTATGCTTTTCCAGTTCTCCTAGAGTTCATCTTATACAAGAATTGGTTGTCCATTTTACTGCACTTATTAAATATGGAATTGTGAAGCACTGGTACCCAAATTATGTGCTTTGGAATGTTCTGCAGGGTCTATTCCATTTATTGTATAAGACCTAGTTCACACTAGTGACTTTCAGCAACTTTGTTATACAAGTTTGTTTCAGAGAATATTGTTTTTGTGTTGCACTTCACATGGTGACTTTCTTCAGCTAAATAATTTTCAGTGGCAATCTTGTGTTGCCACAATAACTTGCAACAAAGTTGCTTCAGCAGTCACCAGTGAGAACTAGGCCTAAGTAGTATAGTAGAGCTCTGGTCATTGTGCATCAGATGTAACTCATTTACAAATAGGTTTTCAGTCACGTTCTCCCATCTGCTACTGGATCAACTGCAGACATTTTCAGAGCTGCCTCTTACAGCTTTTTAGACAGAATGTCTCCTGCATGAAGAGGGCCTGTAACATGCACAGTGCTTGCGTTATCATTCTTCTCAATAGGATTAAACATTGTATATTCCTGCAGTGCAGACTTTTTTTCTAAAATGTAATTAAAAAAATCTGCAGCACAGAGGGTTATTTTTACGATGGTCTTCTCAAATGAAGCAGAATGTAAAGGGCATTAGGCATAAAGCAAACTATGGCCAATTCTGGAGTATACCATGAACAAACTCCCACTCAGTTCTCTTTTGAAGGTAGAGAGGGTTAAAGGGATAGTAATACTTAAAATGTAAAAAAAAAAAAAAGTTGTAGGGTTCATCCAACTTAGTAAAACAAGGGTACTCCCACTGCTGAAAGATGCTTGATTCAAAAGTTATTAAATCTCAAAGTTGAATTTTTTAGGTGCAATATTAACAGTGGCCAGAAATTGTACAGTGGCGCTGTTTCTACACGATCCTATGGACAGCTCTGGTCCTAGGACCATAAATCTCCATAGGATGGTGTAGCAACAGCGCCACTGTACAATTTCAGGTCACTGTGATATTACACCTAAAAATTTCAAATTTGAGATTTAATAACTCAATTGAGCAGTGGGAGAACCCTTGTTTTACTCAGGGGAATAAACCCTACAACATATATTTTTTTTTACGTTTTAAGTATTACTATCCCTTTAAAAGCACCATTTAATCAATGAACAATATCATTCTTCCCTACTGTGCAGTTGGTATCTCCAGCGTTGATCACCCTTTATTTCTGTATGAGGCCGTCAATCATCACATCTGATTTGTCAGGGTAGAAGTCTTTGACCTCACTGCTGCTTGTAAACCCTAGTAACCTGGAGACCTTTGCCCCATTGTAAGATTATAGAGTAACGCACACATAGTAAACCCTTTCACTGCCGAAGAGTATTAGTATGAGTGCTTGGCCTTTTGTGGTTAGTTCCATGCTGGCACCTCCTTTATTTCCCCCCTCTACCAGTATTATATATATTCCCGTGGTATCTAATATTAAGATTTTTTTCTAGCTATGCACAGTTTAGTAAATAGTAGAGAGGAAGAGGCAAGGCTTCTTTTTGGGAAACAAATTGTATACTGTATTATAAAAAAAAAAGAGGTTATTTTGGAACAAATATAATGTTCAAGAAAACATCTTTCAGTATTAAATACAAGAGTTCTAGTATTTTTTATTTCACAAATTACATTTTGTTAATCCAGTAATTTCTGGCAATATGGGTTTTCCCATACAAAAGTGTTTATTATTATTATAATTTTTTTTTGTTTAGTTTATTGCTGTAAATTATGTTTGTTTAACAGCACATAGGGACGGCGTTTTGAATTGTTTTCTAACTAAACCAGTGCAAGTTCCCTATTTAAAGTCTATTATTTTGTTCTTAGTTGTATTTTCCCTCCTTTTTTTTTTTTGTGAACTGAACTTGTTCTGTTCTTCCTGTGCCAATAAAGTATAGATAATTTGAATCTAAAATGGCTGCTGTTACTTCCATCGACATCCAACTTCCTGATCTTGGCTCATTTATATAAAATGTTTTTAATGGGGCTTATATATCAATTCTGTGATTAACTAAATTATTCTTTGAGATTGCTTCAAGGATTTTAATCTGTTTAAGCGTAATCCACATTTATTACACCGGCAATAGGTTACCCGTAGATTTTTGTTTACCTACCGTTATTGTCTTAACCCTTTAAGGACCCATGAAATGCCAGACTGTCAAGCCATTCCCGGCATTCAAGGAACAGTGACCGTCCTGGCATATCATGGAATTCTGGGATGGCAGCGCAGCTGCTCACCACTCTGCCATACC
>CM074726.1:11843954-12083954 GCA_037306005.1 Rhinophrynus dorsalis
CAAGCTGTACATAGCCTTGGGTAAATTTTAAGTACACATGGTTGAATTATTCTATTTGTAAACTAAATGTATATATTTTTTTTCTACCGATCACCCCTCTTTTCAGATGATTTGATATAGGTATTCTTAAACAATTTAGAGCAAATGTTTCTGCTCTTGGCAGCTGGGACCCTCTTGAAGATTATACATACTCATGGAATTATGCTTTCAGATGCAAGACCTTGTGTTTGGGGGATATTAGGACACACACACGCATACATATTAGGGACGCTTCTAGGTTCTCAAAAGACTTGATTCTTGTGTCAACCTAATACATTAAAGTGGAACGTCCATCCGCTATAAAGTCACCCTGCAATAATTAAGCAGGTAGCGACTAGCTTTATAATATATATTACCTGTCAAATGTATCCGATTATAAAGAAATCCTTTATTTTAGGAGACTGGAAGCCAGGCATCAGTGCAGACATCTTATCAGCGTGCTTGCGCTGTCAGACCTGGTCTCCATTGAGAAGCATTGCAGTTACAACAAGGTAACCGGAAGGGACTGACAGCGCAGACTGCACTAAACCGGCCGTCAGTCTCCTAAAATAAAGGACTTATTTATAATCTGATGCATTTGACAGGTAATATATATATTCTAAAGCTAGTCGCTACCTGCTTAATTATTGCAGGGTGATTTTATAGCGGATGAAAGTTCCACTTTAATCTATGTAGCCCAATTGCCCTTTACTAGTAGGGAGATTAGCACATTACGTGCCCAGTCATGGCAACATGACCCAGGGCTTTAAGAATGAGACCATGGCCTTTAATCCCTTCATCCAGTACCTAACAATGTCCTAGCCCACACACTCGTTCTTTATACAGATGAGGGAGGAATTAGGGAAGGTGATAGGGTTTAGAAAACATTAATTGTGCTTAATGAAGACAGTGAAAATAATGATATCCATGCATTTTCATGTTTTCATTCAAAAGGTTAATCTGTAGAATTTGTGATAATGTCTGGAGTTTATTTCAGCTTGAATTGCTCTTGAAGGGTGTCCTTGGATACATGGGATGTCCTTCTTTGAGCACAGAACTCTCTAAAATGACTAGTCTAAGGCCTTGAGCGCTGTTGATAATGTCTCGTATTTTCATCGAAACTGTAAAGCTGTGAACAAGGATAGTCAATTGTTGGACCTCCAGCTGTTGAACTACAACTCTAGGGGCTGGTTGGGAATCATGGGAGATGAAGTCCCCAACAGCAGAAGGTCTGACAATTGACTACAACTGGCCAAAAGTATCTTAATTTTGAAGTCAGGGGACACCAGCATAAAGAGTGGGGCAATGCCGGTTCAAACCAAATGAACCATATAGTTCAAGTGAAAATTCCTATTCTAAATGAGGCTTTTGATTCCTTGAATAGAGGTCTCCATTGCATTGCTTTGCAATATGTTGGAGACTTTGTTACAGATTACCTGGGCTGAGGCCTAGTCTCGGACAGTGTGGTGGATCTATTGGCGGACTGCTATTTCTGATACAGTGCTTGCCTCTTTGATCACTCTCTGTGTGTTATCTGTTTACGTGCATTCCTGTGATTTTTCTAATAAAAGATTGTTTTACTTTACCGTACTGACTCCTGGTTTATTCCTGGGAACCGTGACACTTAAACATTCAAGAGGTGAAAATCCCCATCGAAATCAATATGTTTGCAACATATTTGTCCCCTATAGTGCATACGGTGTTTTTTCCTGAATTGTTCCAGTTTTACGGAGTCTGTCATCTTCATTGCTTCCAACAGGAGCTGTATAAATTGACTGTAGCCCAGCTGGGAATAAGAATTGTTCCCCACTGTAAAGCAATAAACTATTACCGTGTCACACTGAATGTGACCGGCAACAGATACCTCAAAAAGATGCTAGGGAGTGAAACTATAGTGTACTGATTGCTTTAGGTGCGATATTGACGCAACTTACATTAGGAGTAAAGTTGTTGACCCCGATGCCAGTTATCTGACCCCAGTTGAGCTAGGGCCATATTAGGATAGACATACATGTTGGATAGATCTGAAGCTATCTGTGGCTGCGTCTGTATGGAGAGAAGACAGCCACAGGACTACAGAGGGAAGCGGAAGCAGATGGAAGATTGGTCAAACAGCTGAACATAGGAGGATGCCTGCTGGGAAGGATGGACAATTTGCTAAACAGAGGAAGATGGGTTATGTCAGCTGGAGCAGATGAACAATTCACCAAACAGCTGAACACGGGAGATGCACAAGGTGAGGTACTAAAGGGACATACAAAGACATAGTCTCATGAAGCCAAGGTCAGGACTGGGCAAAACAGAGTGGTCGGGATGCAGGCCAAGGTCAGAAGTATAAACTTTAAAGGTAATGCTATACAAGTGAGGCACTAAGATCTGGCAACAGAGACTGGTGGAAAACGGGATTTAAACCCCCTTTTAGACCAATGATGAAAGATGAGGCGTAACAGGCACCACTGGTAGAGGCGTGACACTACCTCCCCTTCCTGTTTCAGAGGGCCTACTGGGTGCCTAGGTTTAAAAGGATATGCCTTATGAAAAGCGAGGAGAAATGCAGGAGCACGAATATTCTGAGCTGTGATCCAAGAGTTCCTGTGGGCCATAGCACTTTCAGTCCCTAAGATACTGAAGAGCACCCCAGACAATGAGGAAATACAAAATCTTTGATCAATGTATTCCAATTCTCCATCCACCAGTACTTAAAGGGATAGTAATACTTAAAATGTAAAAAAAAATATGTTGTAGGATTTCTCCCCCTGAGTAAAACAAGAGTACTCCCACTGCTGAGAGGTGTTTCATTCAAAAGTTATTAATTTTCAAAGTTGAATTTTTTAGGTGCAATATCACGGTGGCCTGAAATTGTACAGTGGCGCTGTTGCTACACCATCCTATGGACAGCTCTGGTCAATTGACCATAAATCTCCATAGGATGGTGTAGCAACAGCGCCACTGTACAATTTCAGGCCACTGTGATATTGCACCTAAAAAATTCAACTTTGAAAATTAATAACTTTTGAATGAAACACCTTTCAGCAGTGGGAGTACTCTTGTTTTACTCAGGGGATAAACCCTACAACATATTTTTTTTTACATTTTAAGTATTACTATCCCTTTAAGCAGGAGGACAGGAGGTAGGAAAACACTGAACACAAATAACCAGCTTCAAAAAGGAAACCTCAAGTGTTAGGAATATGCATAGAATGAGGCAATTTCCAAGAACAGAAAGCCGGAGTAATTCTTGTAAGCATCTTGAAAAGCCCACAAAACGATCCCAAGTTGGAAGCTGGTTACCTTTAAGTGTAGATGAATAATGGAGAGCCAGACTTTGTCCTTAGCATTTAGGAGAGGGGCAGGGTGGCACAGACTATCGTCCACATGCTTCTAACCGGAAAATGCAGAATGGAGACACTGAGACAAAGGACCAGGTGCTTGATCCTGTTGTGTCCAGTAAAACATGCTTTCATGCCAAAAAGAGTTCCTGCTGGTACACACCTTATTTTGAATTCTATTCCTCGACCAGCATCCTCCACAATGAGCGTTTGTCGCATTCACTCTCCTTGTGGTCAAACACCAGTAGTGGCTTTCTCCATCGTCCAATACAGGTTACTGGTAACTTTGGGTAGGCGATCTGCCCCTTTAATTGTAGACAGGAACAATTCTAGAATTGTAAGCAGGGGGTGGAGCCTACCTTCCCTCCTTGACAGAATTCCAAGGACTGATTTGCCTGTTAGACTGAAGATAATATGCAGAGGAGAAAAAAGGAAGAGAAACACAAAGGTGTCGGCAAAAGGCATGCAAAAATTGAGACAGATATTGGGAACCCCAGCCAGAAACGATGTGGGAAAGTAGGGCATGGAGACAAGACTTAACTTTACAAAGACAGTTGCCGGTTCAGTAGAGGAAGTAACCTTAGACAATGGAACAAAATATGCATATCTCATATAAAACCAGTCCACAGCCAACAGAATTATAGTAAGGCCATGGGATGGAGGCAAGTAGACAATTAAATTTATTGCCCAGTTCATCCTAGAGAAGCAGGAATGGGAAGGGAGAATTATAACTCAGCTGGACATTGGCAAGGAGTTTTATAATTAGAAACAGGAGATGCAAGACTGCACAAAGTCTGCCAATATCCTAATAAGAAACTACAAAACAAAACCCAATGGGGGAGCTGAATATAGTCAGTAGAAGACAGGAGGATAATAAGATGGTAAAACCCTTACATGTAACTCAATAACGGCTGAAGGTGGAAGCCAGTAACAATTCTTGCAGGGACTATATCCTTCACTGCTGGGGGATCACGATTCTCTGTAGATACAATCGTGAAGGAAAACTAAGCAGAAGTTGGAAGGCTTATAACAATTTAGTGATCCACTTAATACCATGTAAAAATGCCCTTTGCATTTCTGAGTGCAAAGGCCCTTTCTTCTGGCGTGCAAATTGTCATGTTCCAATCTCTTGTAGCAAAGCATAAACACACCCACAGTGTACCATTGGTTCTAATGGACAGAGCCCCTCCCTAATGAACGACAACATTGAAACTATAGGACTACAAAGGATGAAATCTCTATTGGTAATAATGTTGCAGGCTATCACTCATAGTTTTCACAAGTATAATAGGCAGCTGTACCCTATACAGGGCTTAAAAACGGAAGTCCTTTGCTACTAGCCAGACCTGAAAAGTTACTCACCACTGCAAGCCATAACATACCCACCAGGACTGAATTTTCACTCGCCATTGGCTAGTGGCGAGTGGAAATTTTGAGCCCTGCCCTATAACCTGCATGGTTCTAAACAAGATTTAGGCCCCGATTTAGTAAACATTAACCCCTTAGTGACAGCCGCCTTCGTACGCGACTGTCACCTTAACGCCCGGCTAATTTTTTTTTTTTTTTTTTTTTTTTTTTTTTTTGTAAACTATTCCAGAGTCCCCGAACGGCATGCAGCTGCACGGAGACCCGGACTTCCAGGACTTACCGGGTACGTCCTCTGTCAAGAGACAGTTTTTGCAGGACGTACCTGGTAAGTCATTTGTCGGAATGGGGTTAAAATGGAAACTATTTTTAAACTAAATGCCTAAAGGTCCCGTGTCACAAAATAAAGCAAAAATAGGACAGATAAGCATTTGCAATACTCGTATGTGAGTGTCAATTGCCCCAACCACAAGAGAGCTCCGAACATATAAGCAATACACACGCACAATCTAATTTATATATAATATACACCTATTGAAAAGATATAATTTGTTAAAAAAAAATTAAAAAAAACTACCTATAACTATATATAAAACTCAATACTAACGCAAATAGAATGAGAACATTTATAAAATATATGTATGTGGATTTTATATTTTTTCATTGGACTCAGTCAGTCCACTGGGTGCCATGGTTTTCAACCTATATTTCTCTAGGGTCATTGAGGGATGCAGGGACTATATGGTTAAAGGGATAGTAATGTGTGAACATAAATGCAGCTTCAATTATTCATATATTTTGTAAATGTAGAGCATTGTTGTAATACTGTGCAACGTGTAGTTCAAGAATAATTAAACTATAAAGTGTCCCTTCCTGCCCCTTTTACCTATTATAATCCGCCTCCCCTCAGATGTGGAATCCGGTCAACGGACCAGACAGATTGCAGAGAGGGACTATCTTCTGACCGTGAGCATAAACAAAACCCTGCCCCCTTGACGAAGGAGGGCGGGTTTTTCCATCTTTCACAGAAGTTGCTGCTCTGAGGAATGCAGCATTATATAGGTAAAAGGGGCAGGAGGGGACACTTTATAACTCAATTACTCTTGAACTACGCATCGTATGGTATTGTAGTAATGATCTACATGGTCCAAAAATATGGATCTTAACTAATTTTGTTTCAATTGTTGTAACAGTTAAATGGAGAGGATTCTTATTATGCATCAGGAGACTGTGTTGGGTCACACTATGTAGGGTGGAACCTCTTTCAAAATTACGACGAGCTATTACTACCTTACTTGCTGTATTAATTGTGATTGTGTGTCTCATTAAGGATCTACTTTGTTTGGGTGTTTCTGTACTCCCTAGTTTTGTAGATTGGGGAATAGGTGAAAGCATGTCTGACAGAAAAACTCCACACCAAGACTTGTACGATAGAACAGTCAATGATAGGAGTATGATGTTTAAGCCAGGGAAGTCCCAGGATAATTGATGACTTAGGGGACTGAATCACATTGAACACCATTAATTCTTCATGAAGAACTCTGACCAGCATCTTGAGAGACTTGGTCTCAAGGGTAATTTGGCCATTTCTTAAAGGTTTCCTGTTAATGGACGAGACTGCAAATGGTGTCTTCAGCTGCAAGGGAATACCCAGCTTCTTAGCCCAAGTGCCATCTATACAGAGCCCAGCAGCTCCAGAATCCACAAAGGCAATGGTGACAGTAGAGGTTCCATTCAAAGTAAACTTGCAGGAATCAACATTTGACTGGTAAATGGAGGATCAGGAGCTATGTAGCTTAATAGTTCTCCTCCAACAAGGTGTCATTTTTGTGCACAATAGAGACATAACCCTAGGGAATGCCTACACTTTGTCTCTGGTTCAGAAATGTGCTTTAAATTGGCCCCTAGCATAGGGTCTGCAGAGGAGGTTAGGAAATATGAAGGTTCTGTGATCCAGTTTCAAGCACAGGGAAATCAGCCCTTCTAAATATAATAATATCAAAGTATTTTATCAGGAAGGATACATTGAGATTGTCTCTCATTTTCAAGTATGTCCTGGAAGTATAGATAATATAATGGTATTCCCGATCCTCTGGAAGATCCCAGAAGGTGAGGGTGTCCTTCATTTTTTCTTTTAAGCCTCTCCTAAAAGTGGCTTTCAAAGTTCCCTGGTTCCAGGCCATCTCATAGGAGAGTGTTCCGAGTCTTTGAGAAGGTGGCATTTTTTCTCCACAGGAGCAGAGATCCACTCTTCTACTTTGAGAATTAAAAATAATGAAGTCTACTCTGGAAGAGTGAGTAGCAAGAATGTGGAAAAGATGAGAATGTGGCAGAGGCATGGATTTAAAAAACCCCCACATTCAAAAGGCTTTCCATAAAAATACGCTGGTAATGGAATTTTTGTGCGCTTATAATCTACTACGGTGGCCACCACCCAAGGCCGCAAGGGAGAAGATGCTACTGTGAGAGCCTGTGTGAGGCTGGAAATGTGATAGTGCAGCACAACCTCTTTAGAAAGGCATCTAACTTCTACTCTAGTCTCTACAAGTGGGACGCATGAGTTGATAGGACCTACTCCTGGTGATCCCAGTTATATTGCATTCAGGATCCATGATCTGGCCTGATCTAGTGTAAAACTGAATATATCCAGCAGCCTCAGAAATATGCTAGGGAGCGAAGATAGAGTGAGCTTACAACTTCTTCAGGTGTGGCCTTTAATGCTGCTTACATCTGTTGTAAAATTTCTTACTGCAGTGAACGTTATCTGATCCCAGCTGAGCTGGACCAGACCAGGATAGCCATACCTGTTGTGGGGTAAACATGAGGGTATCTGAGGCTGAATCACATATAAAGATATCTTGCAGCTTTACCCACGGTATGGTGAGAAGACAACCACAGGACTACAGAGGGAAATGAGTGGATGGACAATTTGCCAAACAGCTTAACATAGGGGGATGGCGAATCCCTGCTTGAGGGGGGATGGATTTTTCTCCAAACAGCTGAACAGAGGAGGGGAGGATGGTGGAGACCCTTAGTGTAATGAGAAAATGGTAGGAGTAACATGTAACACAGGGGCGTGACAGACACATACTTGGGTACCTAAGGGGAATGAAGAAATGCATAATTTATATCAATAATCTGATGCTAATGTACTTGGGAAAAACTGGATTAATTATGGGGTAAACCAAGTTAAAATCAAAATTCCCCAAGTACCCATTCATTTAAATAAGGGTTGAATGGTCTCCACTTTTAAAATTATACATTTTGTGTCATTTACAGGGAACAAAATATTATTACCCCTGAGGTTGGTGTAGATTTGTGGAGAACAACAACATTTTTAAATCACCCTTAATGAACTATCTTGGATACCGTACTTTCCAGAATTATATATTTTGGGTGTACATTTTGTGTATTTGACCTTGTAGACCACAGTACTTGGGATTTTAGCCTGTAACTCCAATTCCTGAAATATTACAATTTCTGAACACTGATGAGCACTTTGTAATATAGACAGTGAATGAGAAATTAATGATATATAAATAACCAAGGGCATAATTACACCAGAATGGGTGTTATAACCGTTATTGTGTTGAGAAGAAAAAAACTATACATATACAACTTACTGGGGTTATAGACATACTGAAAGGATGTGATATGAAGTGAATAATGTAAGACCTGGCCTAAATGCTGGCTGGAACATTGAGGTATTCACCGATTTGTCAAGCAAGCCATGTGAGTGTGTCTATACAGTAAGAATGTATACACTGTGTGTGTGTATATGTATATTTCTACTAGTTGAAGAGGCCGTTACACGTGCCACTGCCAGCCGGTCGCGGTGCAGTCATGCTCAGTAGAGACTGCCCGCGCCACGGCTGATAGAGTAAGACGCTCCTTCGGAGTGCCCCGCTCTGTACCAGTCTCGTCACTGGCAGTCTCTACTGCGCATGACTACAGCACGTGCAGCAGTCTCTAGTGCGCATGACTGCGGCGTTACGCACATTTTAGCAAATTATTATATACGATATATACTATAATATATATATCTTGCAAGGTCATACTACTGAACAATACAACCCTGAAGCCTGGCTTATGAAAGACATAGCACAAAATATGTTTGAGTTTTTTTTGCATGTGAAAGTCTGGTTCTTAAAGGGTTAACCATCTGGGTGATAGTGAAACAACGTGTCAGTGATACCGCTAGCATTCAGTGGGTTAAACAGCTATGACATATTCACTATGGGCTTTGCAGTGTGTTGGTGAACCTGTCTAGCACAAATTTGGTGAAGCTAGTGGTGAAATTCTGGGGCAAACATATTGCACCATAACGAAAAAGTAAAATTTTTAACCATTTGAATCCTAGTTTGGGAATTTGGGGAAATATGTCCTTCAAGTGCAGTTAGTTTGTTCCAGAATTACACCACCTTTTCTTAGTAGACCAGACTCGATGTATGAAATCTTCCAGCTTATACTGTTTACCTTCAATGCCCAGTAACCGGTCAGTGTCATACAGTCACAAGTCTCCTTACCAGAACTCTCCTCAGACAGGCACAATGATGTATTAGAATCGTGTGCAGTGCATTCCAATGTCTGGTTGGAGGTCATTGTCATATGACATTGACCCAGGTGTAGTCTTGTTGATGAGAGGAAGGTTACAGTCAGAATAACAGTGTGGCCTTGGAAGCCAAGCTGTTCATCTCACGTAGCCTGTCACACTCAAGGTCTCTGGGCATGCACAACACATAGACTCCAATAACAGTTCAACCACCCTCCCTTGCTGTATGTATATGTCCTTGATTGGATTATAGATTAATGTATTTCTGTAAAATGTGTAAATAGCCTGTAAATAATAAAATCATGGAGTTATCAATGAGTAAACTGTATATTCACTAATGACCAAGAACTGCTGATACAAATGCACCAGCCTATACAAGTGGAATATCTCCTGGTAAGGACCTCTCTTTTAAGCTAGGGATTGGGGTAGGTAGTTCTGCTCTTGCAAGACATAATTCATTGCAAGCATTACAAGACTTGCTAAAATGTGCACAGATTTTGTGGGCAATATTTAGTATATCTTTGGTTTCAGATTCTGAGAAGAATCGATTAACAATTTGATTTAGGACATGGGCGAAGCAGGGTATATGCACCATATCTGCTATTTACAAGACAGCTATTGTATGCAGGGCCGGATTTGCCATAAGGCAAAGTAGGCATCTGCCTACAGGCGCATGCCACCGAGGGACGCCTGCCAATGAGATTCTTTTTTTTTTTTTATTCTTTAAAAAGAAAAAACTAGCCACCTCGCTGGCTGTGCCAGCGCCCACTCCATGTCACCCTCACATTGCATTCACCCCGCCCGTTGTCTATTTCCTACCTCCTTTGGAACAGTCCTGTAAGTGCTGAACTCCCTCGTCGTCTCTGTAGGAATGCAGAGCGCTGGGAGATGATGACATCATCTCCCAGCACTCTACATTCCTGAATAGGAGACCGCGCGGGAGCTCCAGCACTTACAGGACTGTGCTAAAGGAGGCACAGACGACAGACCTCCTGCCAGGGAGGTAGGAAACGGACAACGGGGGGAGGTAGGAAACGGACAATGGGGGGAGGTAATGTGAGGGCAACATGGAGATGGTGGGGGAAATGTGGAGCTGATGGGGGCAAGTTGTAGCTGATGGGGCAATGTGAGGGCAATAAAGAGATGATGGGGGCAATGTGGACATTAGGAGCATTGTGGAGATGGCCAATGGGGGGGTGGGGTGCTTCAGATTTCTGTGCCTACAGGCTCCTGAGATGTAAATCCGGCCCTGATTGTATGGGAACCAGACATAAAACCAGCTTTCAAGGAGCAGGGCACATGCCATTAGTCTATGGTCTGCTGCAATTTGGTTAACATATCTACAGTGTTGTGGGATTGTGACTCAAAGCTCTGCATGCATAAGGTTGCATGCTGATGGGATTGGCTACCTTGTTCTTGTCTCTCCCAGTGGTAGCAAAGGATGACACTCGTGGTTTACATGCTGCTACTGTTTCATGTTGATGCTCACTAACAGAAAAGATAACCAGTGAGTAGTCTCATAGTCCATACTCTGTCCACATATCCAGGGCCGGCCCAAGACATTGTGCTGCCTGGGTCCAAGGATGAAATGCTGCCCCCCGCCAACCACAACCCAAAAAATGCGCCCATATGGATGCTCCATGCACATTTAACCCTTTGAGTCCCAGTGCGTTGCATACCCCTCTGGCACACTAAGGCTTAAGCACCAGGTCTTTCAAAGCCAACCAACTTCCCTGGTTACATTCCCTGTGCAGTTAGTATAATTTAAAGACAAATGGAAGAATTGCACATTTTAGATGATATTTTAAAACTGTCCATTTTTTTTTACAATTGCAGCAGTGTTAGATAGCAATCTTTCACATAGGACACCACTTTAACCCTTTCATATCCAGGGATGCCTGCCCTTGTACTCAGAGGGTTAGAATTTCCTGCTCCTGTACTCAAAGCGTTAGAAAATCTAGCCCTTTGAGTACAGGAGCAGACATCCCTGGTTATGAAATTGTTAAAGTGGTGTCTTATGTGAAAGATTGCTATCTAACTCGGCTGCAGAGTACAGGTATGTCTGCTCCTGTGTTTAGGGCTAGTGCAAGGATTTTTGCCACCCTAGGCAAAACCTAATTTGGCCTCCCTTTATGCCCCGCCCCATTCGTGTCCCTCCCAGGGGAGTACCTAACATATTTGCCACCCCCCCTTATCATCCATGTCTGTTTCCACCATGTCTCTCTCTCTCTCTATGCCATCTATGTCTGTCTTGCTCTCCCTCCATGTCTGTCTCCCCCTCCAATGCCACCCATGTCTGCCTGTCTCTCCCTCCATCACACACTTGTCTGTCATCTCTTCACCAAGTAATACATCTCTCTCCATGTCTCTCTTTGCCATGTATCTTCTCTTGTTTTGTCTCTCTCTCCTCCATGTCTGTCGCTATCCTCTTCCAAACTCTCTCTTCTCCCTCCATATGCCACTACCAGTTTGCCCATTAAAATATGCCATGGTTAGTTTGCCCATTAATATATGCAGTGGTCAGTTTTCTCATTAAAATATGCCACTGCCAGATACCCATTAAAACATGCCCCAGCACCCATATTGCAGACCCAGAACTTACCCCAGCACCCCAGGACATGCCCCATCGCACACCCAGGACTTACCCCAGCCAGCACTCACAGTTGTTCAGCTCCCTGGTGTCTAGTGGCAGGCAGCTTGATCCTCCCATGCTACCTCTCGCGTTCCCCGCGTGGCCTGAAGTCTGAGCGCCGGCAGGTCATGTGACCCCCAACTCTCTGACCTCAGTACAGTGCAGGGGGGGGCGAGAGGCAGCATGGGAGGATGTCTGTGTGCAAGCTGGCTGCCTGCCTGCAGAGAGGCTGTTGAGTCAGCACCTCTGCTGGCAAGCTTTTTTTTTTTTTTCTTTTGTTTTTTTTTTTTTTGAAGGGCGGCAGTAGCCAGGCAGCAGATCTGCGCCCTAGGCCAGCGTGTCTGTCACTGACGCAGCGCCATTGAGCGAGCAACAGTCTCAGCCACAGTGCAGGACAGAACATGCCTTGGGTCGGCAAATTGCTGCTCCTGTCCTGTCCTGTAGTAATACTTGAAAATAAGTTTATTTTATATTGTAGCCCTTAAAAAAAACATGAAAATGATGTCTTATCTCCCAAACTTTTATGGTTTGGGAGATATTCAGAAGTAAAGTTTCCCCTGGAGTGATGTCATTGCTCCACCCTTCAGATTTGGAATCCGGTCCAGACCGGCTGTGCCTCTCCAGAAGTGCTGAGATCACCATCTTTAAAAAGAATTTCTTAATTGGAATGGTCTACAAAGTGTGCTTTCAAGCCAGGCACACTTTGTACACAGTTCCAATTAAGTAGTTCTTTTCAAAGATCGTGATCTCGGCACTGCTAAAGAGCTGCCGGTTGCTCTGTGGACCGAATTCCAAATCTGTCCACTAGATGGCAGACTTGGCTGAAACAGCCAGGAAAAGAGAATTTTACTATATTTTACAAATCATAAAAGTTTGGGAGATAAGACTTTTATCATTTTTCATGTTTTTTTAAGGGCTGCAATATAAAATACAATTATTTTCAAGTATCACTATCCCTTTAAGGACCAGTGGTCCAGGAAAGTTACCTTCCCTTAACCCCTTAAGGACCCATGACGGTGCAGGACCGTCATGGGTTGCAAACCCGTTAAGGACCCATGACGGTCCTGCACCGTCATGGGTTAAACTCTCCCATCGCAGCCGCACGGAGCGATGGGAGAGCGCGGGCTGCTTGTTACTAAGTGTCCCGATACCGGGACACTTGGTAACAACCAATAGAAAGTTTGTTGCAACATGCGATTCGCTTGATGAGCGAATCCCATGTTGCAAATGCTGAATGACAGGGACAGTATTTGTAAATACTGTCCCTGTCATATATCTCTGCCTCCCTCCATCTTGCACACTGCTGAGGTGGAGAGAGACAGAGAGAGATCGTGTGAGAGTGTGTTCCAGTGTTCCTGAGTGAAATACTGTGATTAAAAAAATAATTTAACCCTTTGATCACTGGTTTGCAGTGATCAATACGTTCCCCCCCCATCTGATCACTCTTGGAGTGATCAATTTGCTGCAGATCAGCGTTTGCTGATCTGTGGGACACCCCCCATCCCCCTTGTATTTTTTGAAATTTTTTTGAATTTTTTTTCAATTTTTTTTCAATTTATTTTTATTTTTTTTTAATAAAAATTGATTTAGAGCTATAGTTTAGGTAGGTAGGTGGGTAGGTGGGTAGGTTTAGTGTAGGCGTGTGTTAGGGAAAGGTTTAGGGTTAGATTTAGGTTTAGGGGAAAAAAAAAAAAAAAAAAAAATATATAGTTTAGATAGGTAGTTCACTTGGGTTAGCTAGGTTCAGGGACTACGTGTTAGGGTAAGGCTTAGGGATAGATTTAAGTTTAGGAGTAGTGTAGGGAAAAAAAACCAAAAAAAAAAAAACTTTTATTAAAAACTTTATTCTATATTATAAGCTAGTTTAGATAGGTAGTTGGGTTGGGTAGGTTCAGGGACTACGCGTGTTAGGGTAAGGCTTAGGGATAGATTTAAGTTTAGGTATAGTTAGTTATAGAAGTTAGTTTAGAGTAGGTGTATAAGATGCAGAGGAGATATACGTTAGAAGAGGCGTATTCCTATTTGGCGTCTGACTCTGAAGCCACAGACACAGCGTCAGACTTTGACGTCACTCAGTTTTCTGAGAGTGAGAGCTCTAGCAGTGATAACGCAGGGCCTTCTGTGAAAAAAAGACGCACTGCCCCAACAGCTGCCCCAACAGCTGCCCCAACAGCTGCCCCAGCAACTGCACCAAGAGCTACCCTAAGAAAAGCCCCAAGAGCTGCCCTAAGTAATGCCCCAAGAGCTGCCCCAAGACCTGCCACAAGACCTGCCACAAGTACTGCCCGAAGACCTGCCACAAGTACTGCCACTCCTGCTGATGAATGGGTATCACCAGCCAATTTATGCCCACAAATTCCTGAATTCACAGGCAACCCAGGAATTCAAGTGGATGTGGCAGGATTTACCCATGTTCAGTTTTTTGAGTTATTTTTGGGGGAAGAAATTTGGGGGGAAATTGTGTCGCAAACAAATTTATACGCAGACCAATATATTGCCGCCAACCCATCAGCATTCATTTCCAAGCAAGAAATATGGCATCCCACTGACATTTTAGAATTTAAGAAATTCTGGGCCCTTACAATGACAATGGGAATAGTTAAAAAACCAAGTATTAGATCATACTGGAGTAAAAACCCCATATATGATACCCCTATATTCGCCAAAACAATGACCAGGACTAGATACGAGATGATTTTGCGATTTATGCACTTTAGTGATAATACCCTGTGCCTCCCAAAAGAACACCCCCAGTATGACAGACTGTTCAAAATCCGGCCCCTAATAACCCATTTACAGAAAACATTTGCCCAAGTGTATATTCCCCAAAAAGAAATTAGTGTAGATGAATCCCTAATGAAATACAAAGGCAGGTTAGGGTTCAAACAGTACATCCCCTCAAAGCGTTCCAAATTTGGTGTAAAATTTTATAAATTGTGTGAAAGTGCCACAGGCTACACCCAGGCTTTTAGAATTTATGAGGGCAAGGACAGCCAACTTGATCCTCCTGGGTGCCCCGAATTTCTGGGAATAAATGGGAAGATAGTTTGGGATCTGATTTACCCCTTGTTAAATAAAGGATATCATTTATATGTTGACAATTATTACACCAGCCCCCTTTTATTTAAGTCACTTTTTTATTTTGACACCGTGGCCTGTGGCACTGTCAGGCGCAATTGCAGGGAGATGCCCAAAGAACTGATAGAAAAAAAACTTAAAACTGGGATGTCCTCAGCTTTATGCCAACAAGAGCTGCTGGCAGTTAAATTCAAGGACAGAAAAGATGTGTACATGCTGTCCACCATGCATGAGGACAAAACTGTGGCAGTGTCTGTTCGTGGTAGGAGGGGGGTACTAAGAAAGCCAGTCTGCATCAAAGACTACAACAAGAACATGGGGGGAGTTGATCTGTGTGATCAACTCATGCAGCCGTACCTCACCATGCGAAAGTGTAGGGCATGGTACAAAAAGGTTGCCATTTACATGATGCAGACTGCAGCTTACAATTCATTTTTGATTTTTAAATTGGCAAACCCCACCCTAAAACTTACTTTTCTGCAGTATCAGCTCCATCTTATCTCCCAATTTTTGCTTCAAGGGGCAACAGAAATAATTCCCCCAAAACCTGGAGTAGTACATTTTATTTATAAAATCCCCCCAACCCCCCAAAAGAAAAATCCACAAAAGCGCTGCAGGGTTTGCTACAGCAAGGGAGTACGGAGAGAAACCTCCACTTACTGTCCTGACTGCCCTTCTAAACCTGGCCTCTGCATGGGCGACTGCTTCAAGCAATACCATGAAGGCACAATGCAGTAGTGCTGTGAAGTTTATTTTATTATTTGGCCACTTTTTCCCCCCTGAAATATCCTGTTTTTTTATTTTTCAAAACACATCCCTCCTTAGATCTAACACTATCAAAATATAATGGGAAGCAAAGCACTTCCATCTCTGATAATGGAAACACACATGTTCCCTACTGGGTCCAGTAGTTCCTCCAAACCCTGACAAACCTATGCATATGGGGCATTGACGTACTCAGACGATGTAACTCACCACTAATGTAAAGCACTTAAAAAATCTGCAAATATCATCTGATTGAAATCCAGAGCAACACTAAAATATAAGTGTGAAAAAATGGTGTTTCTCTGCCTTACTGCAGGTTTTGGGAGGGATTGCTGATACAGTGGCAGCGAAAAAATTGAAAGAATGCAAATAGAATGAAAGCCAGGGTTGTCTACTCTTGTACAACATATACTTTTGGGGGTAAAATTCATTGCAATATTGCCAAACAGTCCAAAATGAGACAAGGCACCAGCTGTAAAAATGGCATGTCTGTAAAAGGAAACTCACATGTTCTAACTGGGCCCAGTATCTCCCCCAAACCCTGACAAACCGTTACATATGGGGCATTGCTGTACTCAGAAGAAGGAGCCGAACACTAATCAATCCAGTTTATAAAATCTTCACCTATTCTGTAATTTAAATTCACATCAACATTGAAGTGTAAGTGTGAAAAACGCTGATTTTTTTTTTTTACTTACGTCAAGTTTTCACAGGATTAGTGGTAAAATGGCTGTGTACAAAATTTGAAATCACACCTGAAACGAAAGCTTGGGGTATCTACTTTCCAAAAATATACACTTTTGGGGGGAAATCTTAGAGTGGAGCACTGTTACACAGGACAAATGAGACATGGCACCAGTAACACAAGCTGTGAAAATTCAAAGTGTGAACCTGGAAATACACATGTTCCAATTTGGGTCCCGTATCTCCCCCAAACCTTGAGAAACCGTTGCATATGGGATATTTCCGTACTCAGAAGAAGAAGCCGAACGCTAAACAATGCAGTTTTAAAAATCTTCACCTATTCTGTAATTGAAATTCACATCAACATTGAAGTCTAAGTGTGAAAAACGCTGATTTTTTTACTCACGTCACATTTACAAGAGAGTGGTGGTAAAATGGCCGTGTAAAAAAATTGAAAACACACCTAAAATGAAAGCTGGGGGTATCTACTTTTCAACAATATACACTTTTGGGGGGAAATCTTAAAGTGGAGCACTGGAACATAGCCCCAAATGAGAAATGGCACCAGATAAGAAAGATATGAAAATTCAATATTTGTTCCAATTTGGGTCCCGTATCTCCCCTAAACCATGAGAAACCTATGCATATGGGGTATTGCCGTACTCAGAAGAAGGAGCTGAACACTAAACAATGCATTTTAAAAAATCTTCACCTATCCTGTGCTTGAAATTCACATCAACATCGAAGTCAAAGTGTGAAAAACGCTATTTTTTAACTTACGTCAAGATTTACGAGCGATTGGTGGTAAAATGGCTGCGTAAAAAAATTGAAAACATACATAAAATGAAAGCCTGGGGTGTCTACTTTCCAAAAATATATACTTTTGGGGGGAAATCTTAGAGTGGAGCACTGTTACACAGCCCCAAATGAGACATGGCACCAGTGATGCAAGCTGTGAAAATTCAAAGTGTGAAACTGGAAACGCGCATGTTCAAATTTGGGCCCCGTAGCTCTCCCAAACCTTGAGAAACCTATGCATATGGGGTATTGCCGTACTCAGAAGAAGGAGCTGAACACTAAACAATGCATTTTTAAAAATCTTCACCTATCCTGTGCTTGAAATTCACATCAACATTGAAGTGCAAGTGTGAAAAACGGTGTTTTTTTAACTTACGTCAAGATTTACGAGCGATTGGTGGTAAAATGGCTGCGTAAAAAAATTGAAAACATACATAAAATGAAAGCCTGGGGTGTCTACGTTCCAAAAATATATACTTTTGCGGGGAAATCTTAGAGTGGAGCACTGTTACACAGCCCCAAATGAGACATGGCACCAGTGATGCAAGCTGTGAAAATTCAAAGTGTGAAACTGGAAACGCGCATGTTCCAATTTGGGCCCCGTAGCTCCCCCAAATCTTGAGAAACCTATGAATATGGGGTATTGCTGTACTCAGAAGAAGGAGCTGAACACTAAACAATGGATATTTTTAAATTTTCAACTATCTCGTGCTTGAAATCAACAGTAATAGTGAAATGTAAGTGTGAAAGCTGCAAAAAAACAAAATTTTTCTACAATTTTGAAATTTTTTTCTGGAAAAATAGCTGCATAAAAAACTTCAAAATTCTCCTGATTATTTACCTTATGTTGTCTAGTTTTCAGAAAGATATACCTTTGTGGGACATTTTTGGTACTGGCACCGTCAACTAAGCTATGATGCTCACATGTCAATTGTTGAGAAATTACAAGTTGGAAATAATGGCATCCATCTTGTAATATTTACCTTGTAAATGTGAGGAAGGGATTGAAATACTAGGCATATGGGGTATTCTTATATTCAGGAGAAGCAAATGAATATATTTAGGGGTATTTTTTTGTCATTAAGTAATAGTATGCAAATCCTGACAGAAAAATGTAAGCAAAATGTTGTTTTTTTTTAATTTTTTTCCTCTTTTTTTCTATTTTAATCAAATTAAATAATGAGGTATTCATATAATTGTGGTATCAAAAGAAAGCCCTACTTGTGCTTAAAAAAACAGTATATAATTTGTGTGGGTGCACAAAGGAATTAAAGAGAAAATATGGTTGAAAAAAGACATAGTCAAAAAAGTCAAAATTGCTCCGGTCCTTAAGGGAAAACGACATCAGATTTTCCCGGTCCTTAAGGGGTTAAGGACTGATTTAATCCTTGCCGACACGCTGGTGCACCGGTCTGGTGTAATCCAAGTTTAATATAGGGGAATAAGTAAAAATTATAAAAATTCCTGTTGATTTAAATAAGGCTTTTAACCCCTTGAATGCTAGAGAGGCTATGTAATGCATTGGTGACCTCTCTAGCATTCTAGGGGTTAAAAGCGCCATTTAAATCAATTGGAATTTTTATTTGCGCCCTATGGTGCAGTCGGTTTGCTCCAAATCTGCTCTATTTTTCTTTGCACATCATTCTCCAAATGACACTGAAAATGAATGAACAGATTTAGGGCAAATAGTCATGGGTTGTATGGACTAATAATCTTACATTGAACCCCCCCAAAAAAATCAGCTAAATGCATCACTGTTCAAAAGCTATACGGTAAGCATTTGCAAGCCAGCATTTAACATAAATCTTCTTTATTTATATCAGATTGCCCATGATGTCATAATATAAAGCAGTGAATTACATTGTATTCTTAGTACTTTACACTTATTGCTCTTGTGTCCCTCTATTCAGCTGAGATGTGTCAAGTGAGAGAGTTACATGCTGCTCCAGGATATCCAGTGATCTGCAGCCAAAGAGCTTGTGTTCTCTCTAGACCTTGTACATTGTGTGAACCCCATGTGGGTGGGGATTATAAGGTCTGTACAGATCATGTCTCCTGTGGGGTGGGTGTGAATTAAGTGTGAGTTACACCCCCAGTGGGAGGTTTGTGTTAGAACACCTTCTCTTACTCTTTATAGCTTGAGATTCTATTCAGCTGGGCACATACTACTAGGCAGCTTGTAACTTGGATCTCTACTGTCTGAACATGGCTCGTTGTACCTCAGGACTCCTGCGTACACTTCTTAATACTTTTCAGGGGAGCAGGTCCCTTCAGAACCATGCTGTGACTCGGAGCGTGTCCATCTTCCCTGTGAGAGGCATCACTTCCACTGCCAGATGCCAGGATGCCCAAGACAGTTCTGGGTGAGAGTAAAAATGTGGTGTATGTTTGTGACGAGTGTAAATAATATCATTGTAGGACCACTGACAGCAAAGGATTAAACTGACTTTGACACATACTCATGTACACGTACACACACACACACACATACTCATGTACACACACAGACACACACACACACACACACACACACACACACACACACACACACACATACTCATGCACACACACACACACACACACACACACATACTCATGCACACACACACACACACATACTCATGCACACACACACACACACACATACTCATGCACACACACACACACACACACACACACACACACATACTCATGCACACACACACACATACTCATGCACACACACACACACACACACACACACACACACACACACACACGTACAGACACACACACACACACGTACAGACACACACACACACACACACACACACACACAGACACATGTACAGACACACACACACACACACACACACACTCATGTACACAGACACACACACTCATGTACACAGACACATACACACACACACTCATGTACACAGACACATACACACATACACACACACACACACATACACACACATACATACACACATACACACACATACACACACATACACACACACACACACACATACACACACATACATACACACATACACACACATACACACGCACACACGCACATATACTGGGGGTGGTGGGCACATATTGTACAGCAGGGAAGCCTTCTTCTATGACTGTGACATCTCTAGGACTTTTTGCAGGTAAATTAGTCTCCCATGTCAGGAACTGAAATCCGATTGCAAGCTCTTTGGGTCAGGAACTTACAATGCCAAAAAGAGTTTACAGCCTAATTTCAGGTGATAGTAGACCAACGTCAGAAAGCTCTGACATGATAATAGAATTGAGCTTTCCTGCTTTATGACGTTCTTACTGCCCAAAATAATCCATCCTCCATTTATACTAATATTGTTTAACCCTTTGAGTGCCAGAGTGGTACGCAACGCATTGCAAAGCAATGCGTTGCGTACCACTCGAGCACGCAAAGGGTTAACCATTTGATGTGAAAGGATGCCTTGTACATCCTGTGGCAATCACAGGGTTAATAAAAAGAAATTTGATAGTATTATTGCATGTTTCTGTCAACTGAAAATCCCTCTGAAAATGAAATGGTTAGTTATTTTAACCCCTTGTTTCCTAGTGATGTCTCCAATACATAATGTATTGGTGACATCTCTAGCATTAAATAGTTTAACGCTTTGTGTGCCAGAGAGGGTATGCAAAAGCATTGAGTTGCAATGAGTTTGATACCTTTCCAGCATTCAAAGGGTTAATGTTTCTTTGGCAATATGGCTACCAGCAGATTGGATACGTTCCCTAGCAGTAATGTTAACTTTATTGCCCTCATATAGTTTACATGCAGTCCCGTGGTGTGTCTGTAAGGCAAAGTTCACACAGGTTAGGTGAATATGGCTGCATCACTGCTTAATTCAGAATGCCTGAGCTCCTTACCTATCAGTGCACTGAACTCGCCCTGCTATACAATAATATATAGAGTATGTACTGAAGAGGAGAGGGCAGGCCTGCATGGACTTTGGTCACATGGGCCAACCAGTGATTGGATTGTTGCAATGAGAATTAATGTCAATCATTCATTTGTTTGACTACTCTGCCTGGCAATTTCTCAGTGATCATCAGGAGTCACTGGAAAGCTGTGCTGTGCCGCCTCTCTGGGTGACTGCTTGTCATCACCATGACATTTGTAAATGGCTCAATAGAGTGCAGCCAGAAAAGTCGTTCATCATAAGTCTAACATTATCAATATGTTTTGGACTTAACCCACTGAGTGCCAGAAGGGTATGCAGCGCATTGCTTTGTGTACCCCTCTGGCACACAAAGGGTTAAAATACGTTTTCTGATTAGCAGGCCTCTCTATGGCGACTAATTATCACATGGAGATGTATGTATTTATTATCTGTCTGTAACTTTTTTTTTTTTAATTATAAACTAGTTGTAGAGCCCGTTACACGGGCCACAGTGCCACTGCCACCCGGTCGTGGGGCAGTCATGTGCAGTAGAGACTGCCCACGCCGCGGCTGATACAGTGCCAGCTGGTCGTGGACAGTCGTGTGCAGTAGAGGCTGCCCGCGCCGCAGCTGATACAGTGTCAGCTGATCTTGGGACAGTCATGTGCAGTAGAGGCTGCCCGCGCCGCAGCTGATACAGTGTCAGCTGATCTTGGGACAGTCATGTGCAGTAGAGGCTGCCCGCGCCGCAGCTGATACAGTGTCAGCTGATCTTGGGACAGTCATGTGCAGTAGAGGCTGCCTGCGCCGCAGCTGATACAGTGTCAGCTGGTCTTGGGACAGTCATGTGCAGTAGAGGCTGCCCGCGCCGCTGCTGATACAGAGCTGGACACTCTGCTCAATATCAGCCACGACGCGGGCAGTCTCTACTGTGCATGACTGTGTCGTTACACACGTTTTAGTGAATTATATGTAGGAGGATTAACTTTTCTTTAAATCCTATAAGTTGCAGTGCATGCTCTCTCTCTCTCTCTCTGTATGTATGTATGTATGTTTATATAATAATATAATATACATTTACACCTATATAATGTCAGCAACACAGAAGACTTCTCTCACCCAAAAGTTGAGCACTCAGCTGTTGAATATAAAAACTTGGATTTTTAACATGTTTCAATAAAAGTCAATGTTTCAGTCCTCCACTGAGACTTCCGTCAAGGATCTATTCCTGACGAAAGTCCCAGTGGAGGACTGAAACGTTGGATTTTCAACATGTTTCAATAAGTCAAGTTTTTATATTCAACAGCTGAGTGCTCAACTTTTGGGTGAGAGAAGTCTTGATGCAATTTTGAGTTTGGAGCACCCCAAATATACAAGTATGTGTGTGCTGTAGCCCACAAAGAAAGTAACAAAGAAGGCACAGAGGGCCGTATATATGGAAAGGAAAAGAGGATTCGTTCTGGGACAAACCAACAGGTAATAAATAAAAAGTCCCTATGATGTAAATGGTGCTACTGATACCCTTGGATGCTAGACCCTTCTTCATAGATTCACAATGCATTGGTGTGTTAGAGACAGAGACCTCAAAAGGTTAAAAGCACCAATAAAGTAATGAAACATAGGGGCATTTTATTTGTCCCCGTGATGGGGTTGGTTTAACCCTTAAAGTGCCAGAATACAGTGAAGCAGAATGCATTGGGCACCTTTCTGGCACTCAAAGGGTTAAACCAGAATTGCCACCCAATAAGATCATAATAATTGCATGAAACCAAAGGCCTCATCTGGAATATGGAGCTCAGTTTTGAGTGCCAGTTCCAAGACAAGACATTATTGAACTGGAAAAAGTTCAGATGTGCAACAAAACTGACAGGGGGATGAAACAGTTGAGTTAGATATGATTACCATTTATAAATATATTCACGGCCAAAACACAACATTCTGGGGAACTATTTACTCAAAGAGCTGAGCAAAAACACAAACGCTCATTCATTAAGACAGGAGGAAAGGCACTTTCAACTAAACAAAGACAGAACTAAACAAAGACAGGGATTTATTTATAGTAAGTGAAGTAAGGATGTGGAATTCATTGCTTTGGGAATCTGTGTTGGAAGATACTGCAGATATTTTCAAAATATAGTGGATACATTTAGCTTAGAACAAAATAGATCATTCTGATAATTGGATGCAATGCAGATAGGGTACTGATCCAGGGAGATGTCCAACTGCCTTTTCTTACCAAATTGGTGTATAATTTTAAATAGCTTTAAAAGGTTAGTAATGGCTTATAAATTAATAAAAATGACTATTGTAGATAATCCAAAAAGAAACTGATCGGTGCAAGTCCTATCTCTGAAATCTTTATGGTTCGAGAGATAGAACGTTTTAAATTTCCCCCCTTTTCTCCCCTTTCCCTGTCATCAGCTATAAAGATGACAGCAGGAGATCCTGGTCCTGGGACCAGCAGGTGGCTCTTCAGCAGAGCCGAGATATCGAAATCTAAAAAGAAATACTTCACTGGAACAGTCTACACAGTGTGCTTGCAAACCAGGCACACACTGTCGACTGTTCCAATGAATTATTTTTTTTTAGATTTTGGTATCTCGGCTCTGCTGAAGAGCCACTTCAACTTGGCCGACACGCATCTCCTGCTGTCAGCTTTACAGCGGACATCAGTGAGAGGAGAACTTTAAATCCTTCTCTCTGGAAATAATTTTGAACATAATGGAAATATAGTACAAAGGGGGTTCACCACGTGTAGGTCTTCCATCTACTCTGTCTCCTGCCAAGTCTTTGGCTCCATCTCCGTCTGATAACCCCAGAGTGACAGAGAGGTATTGGATACCCCTCCGGAACTGAAGGATTTAACCCTTTGAGCACCAGAGGGGTATGCAATGCGTTTCATACCCATCTGACACTCAAAGGATTAAAACAACTGTTGATAAAAGCTGCATTCATAGCACTAAAACAGAGATAGTCAATATGATTATTGGCACAGACTCCAGCAGTTCAAAATTCATAAAAAAAGCATAATCCTTATACATTCAAAACAAATCACTATTCAGATAATTTAATCAATGTAGTTGTTAAATTTTTTGTTTTTAAGTTATGAGAATAAAGATTATGCCTTATTATGAATCTTTATCTGCTGAAATCTGCCATTAATCATATTTGTGTGATCCCCCTTCATTAGTCTCCGTATTATTAAGCCGAGTGCAACTTCTATCAACAATTGTTTTAGAATTGTTCTTGCCCACTGTCATGATAAGGCAAGTTGGCTTAAGCATATGTAGGGACAGGGACTAGGAAGGGTACCTCTATTCACCATGAACTTCTGCAGATCTTCACTGCTCCTGCTTTCTGTGCACAACGTGACGTGCTACTGACCAGTCCAGTAGTCTTGTACTCTGCCATCTTGTGTTGGCACTTAATCTCAGGCCCATCCAGTGCCAAAAGGGACTGATGGCGCAGGCGCACGGATATCACTATGGCAAGATGTCCATGCTTCCTGCTACTGTCAGCCTCCGAATAAGTAGAAAATCTTTGAAACCAGGTAATATTTCTAGCGACTAACGCTACTAAGCAGCTAGTCGCCAGATGAAGACTTTATTAACATACAGTTTTTGCGGGGTGGTAGTTCCCCTTTAATACATGACTTTACTTTCCCTTTATCTGGTAAAATATACCATGTAATTGTATGTGATAATATTGTTTTCCTAGAACTGGGTAGGTTCCAAAGCTTATTACTAGTGTGAGACTAGTCCGTTTCTTCCTGACTACTTGGCAGTCATAGAATTACACATGCACTGTCACTACACCCTTGTTCCACTGTTCACTGGTAGTCATAAGACCTCACATGCATGGTCTGACTCCTTAGCCTTGTTCTACTATTCACTTTCTACTATCCATACATGAATAGTTTGACAACCCAACCTTGTTTACTAGAAGTCACAGACCCTCATCTACACTCTCTGACACACCAATCTTGTTCCACTGGTAGTCACAGACTCACATTTACATTGCCTGACACCCCAGCCTTGTTTCACTGCCTGCTGGAAGTCACAGTATCACACATACACTGACACCCCAGATTTAATATGCTGAAAAAAAGGTTAAACTACTGCTACCACAGACGTCATAATTGCATTATTTCATTAATTGTCAGCACAAATGTTTAAAAATAATTAGCATTAGCTTGTACTCGTATTCATGTAAACAGCAAAAAAATAAAGAAAAAAGAACCCTATACACCGAAGCTGGCATGTTTTATATGCAAATTCAGCGGCTCCATTCACCTAATACAATATATAATAGGGACTCTCTCTCTTCATATGTATACACCAGACAACGAAGAACATCCAAATATAAAAGCATCAAAAAACATGCAAATATAGAAGCTTCCTTATGCCTCACAACACATCACATATGAATTTGTAAATGCACCATTTGTGATAGATAAATTCACTTCATTTTCTTAAAATCAATCATCTTTATAGAACAATTAAAAAATCATACCTGCTTCTCAGATGTCTCCAAAAGTACCGCTTAACTTACAGAGTGGGTAAATAGCAGGTTGTTAATGGTGATGTCAATCAACGCGTTTCGCACTTATGCAGCACTTACTCATGATTAAACTCATCACACTGTTTTTATATGAACAGTAAGATATGCGCTCTGTTGTAGACATTATGGGGGTGGGTACAAAAACTTCATGCTAAACCAGGAAATTGAATTGATTTTCTACACTTATATCTGAATAATACCAATTTACTAAGCTAGTTATGCTGAAAATTTCTCCATAATGCCGTAGGCACCAAGAGAGTATAATGGAGAAAGTTTCTGGGTGCTCCAGGCATCGCTTTCTTCTGACACTATGTATTAACAAGAAATGAGAGTTGGTACCGTGTTATCCATAGAAATAGAGGCAAATATAGTCAAGTTGATCTTTATTAGCCAACTAAGCAGATTTAGGATGCAAGCAAGAGCTCTTGAAAACTTGCATCCTAAATGTGCTTAGCTAATAAAGGTATCAACTTGACTACATTGGCCTCCTGTATTAACAAGGAGCAGGGGAAATGGAGTTACTTACTGACATTTTTCAGTGTGTTCTATGGGACAAGTGCATAGGTCTTGCTGGAATTAGTTTTAAAGGGTTAGTAATGTCAAAAAAAGGTTGTTTTTTTTTTGCATTTAGGAGAGCTTAAAAAGTTAAGCCAAATGCAAAAAAACATATCTCTCAAACCACTATGGTTTGAGAGATACAGGCATTTAAAGTTCGATGTCTCCTTCTGACAGCTGTAAAGCTTTCAGCAGGAGATCCGCGTCGGTCGACACGGAGGCTCTGCAGCAGAGCCGCAATCTCGTTATTGACAACAAATTCCTTCGTTGGAATGGTCTAAAACGTGTGCTTGGTTTGCATTCCAATGAAGGGATTCGTTGTCAATAGCGCAATTGCGGCTCTGCTGCAGAGCTCCCGTGTCGACCAACACAGATCTCCTGCTGACAGGTTTACAGCTGTCTGCAGGAAACATTGAACTTTAAATGCCTGTATCTCTCAAACCATAGTGGTTTGAGAGATACGCTTTTTTGCATTTTTCTTAACTTTTTAAGCTCTCCTAAATGCAAAAAAAAAAAACTTTTTTTTTGTTGTTGTTTGTACATTACTAACCCTTTAATGACAGTGGAATGTGTGTTCCTGTATGTATTATACTCTTTAATGCATACCCTTTGGTGCATTCACTTTCATTGAAAGCTAACTCTAGTAGAGATGCACTGACAGGTTTATGTTCCTCCACCACTGGTCTAGTATTCTGGCCAATCAAATACAATAACCAGAAAGAGGCTGATATATTCTGCACAACTGCACTGTATTTAACCCAAATATCCCAAACTCCCATTTATTTAATTGGGAATTTAAGTTACCATTTGAATGCTAGAGAAATATCCAAAGCATTGCTTAGCAATGTGCTGGAGACCTCTCGAGCATTCAAGGGGTTAAAAGCACCATTTAAATCCGCCAGAGTTGGTTTGTTCCAGTATTGGTCTAATTCAGGGGTAGTCCATTGTCGGATGTCCAGCTGTTCTGGACTACACCTCCCATCATCTCCAGCAGCTGGAGTGTCTACAACTGACCAGCCCTGCTCTTGTTCCTCTTGGTACATCAGCTTCAATGTCAGCAGATCATCATCCTTATCATATCCTTAATCGGAGGCTTCACTAAAGATCTGGAAGTCCAGGGTTATTACAATAACACGTCAGGGTCATGTTACACAGTGAAGGATTCTCAGATACCAGCAGATTCAAGGTCTCTCCTGAGATGATAAAAATGATCAGTGTTTGGCTTTGTGAAAAAAAACAAAGTTTACACAGTAATAAAAAGGTTAACCTATTAAGGACCAGATGGGTATGCAATGCATTGCTTTACGTATCCCTGTGGCCCTTTACGGGTTAATAGACAAAGCAATTTAAAGTAAAATAAAATTATTGTTTTCGTTCTATGAAACTGCAGTCACAAGAGAGGCTATATACATTATATTAACCCCTTAACAACCCTTGACGGTCATAGCACGTCATGGGTAGATCTGACTTAACGACCCATGATGTACTATGACCGTCATGGAATTACGCGCTCCCCCCATGTCTACACGCCATTCGGGGAGTCCGGAACCAGAAACAAAAAAAAAGAATGGTCCTTAAGTGACCGCTGCGTGTGTGCTCGGCCGATCCTTAAAGGGTTAATAGACTTAGGGGTGTACAGAAAGTGTGGCAATTCTGGTGTACACCAAAAGCACCATAGGGAACAAATAAAAAAATCCCAATGTTCATGTTTGTTTAACCCTTTGTGTCTCCATGGTATCCAATGCATTGCTCTGCTTTGGGTTTTAACCCCTTGGAGTGCTAGAGAGACCTAGCTTTGCAATGCGTTGGAGACCTCTCTAGCACTCCAAGGGTTTAAAATCTGCATTTAAAGGGATAGTAATACCTATAATAAAGTGCAAGCCCGAGTCTTCTTTATTCCATTTTTATCACATCCTATATAATAATTCACTAGCATGTTTGTCAGAAGCCGTCATGTGCAGCAGAGACTGCCTGAATGCACAGAATGCTGGGAGCACAGAATGCTGAGACTTCTGTGCTGGGAGCATTCTGTGCTTTCGTGCAGTCTCTACAGTGCATGACTGCGTTGACAGCAGGATGCAGAGAAGGACCGGCCTCTTATCCCTCTGAATGCTAGAGGGGTATGAAACGCATTACAAAGCAATGCGTTGCGTACCCCTCTGGCACTCAAAGGGTTACCATTACCCGGACCTTGGCCTGTGTACACAGGCTTCTACACTAGTAGTGCTATATTTCAGTACTAACAGGGTAGTAGTTCAACCACAAATGAATCTGAAAGATTCCCCTCTCGCTCCTTTCCCTTGCATCACTCTACCTCTCATGCTGGTCCAGATGGAACACAGCGAGAGACAAGGAAAATCGTCCCTCCTTCGTCAAAATATGTTTTATTTATTTGTCAGTTATTGTAAATCTGGCAAGCACTGCCTCACTGGTTCCCATTCCAACTGCCATTTCCTACCAGGAAGTACTAGCTCATTTGTATAAACTGACAAGTAAATAAATCTAAATAGCTAACTATTGTTTGAAATACAAAATGGCTGAAGTAAATATAGATGCTTTTGAAAGCTCTTTTAAATCTCCTCTTTGTTACAAAGTGACAGGCCCACTTTAATCCTAGGTTATTTCTTGGGTATATTTGTCTTTCCTTTAACCCCTTAAGGGCTACGTGACGTGCTATGACCGTCACGGTCCTTATACCCTTAAGGACCAGTGACGGTCATAGCACGTCACATACTTTTTACTTACAGTGCTCTACCGGGAGCGCTGTAAGTAAAAACGGGGCCTAAAATTGATCGCTCCAAGACCAGAGCAATATCTCTTAGGCCTCAAAGGGGAGCACTGTACACGTAACAGGTCACGTGTACCGGCGCATCGGCAAGGATCAAAGCGGTCCTTAAGGGAAGGTAACTTCCCTGGACCGCTGGTCCTTAAGGGGTTAAGTCTAGTGTTATGCTGCATCAACAATTTTTTTATATACATATTTTTCAAATTCAAAAACATAGATTGGAAAATATTTATAAAATATAATTAGCATTTTTTGGCTTGAAACAACTACACTATGTAAAAAAAAATAAGAATGGTCATTGTTTAAAATGGAACATTTAACTCCTTGGATACTAGAGAGGTCCCTGACACATTGCATACAATGGGTTAATTTTATAAATCTAGAGCAGTTGTTTTGCTTCAAACTTTCTCTTTTTTCCTCTTTATACACATACCTCAATGGGTATCTGAAGCTTTGCAGTTGTGTGCATGTTATCCATGTTAAATAACCAGGGTCAGGTTTCCCATTAGGCTGACTAGGCAACTGCCTGGAGCTCCAAATATGGAGGGGTGAGTCAGCTGTGTTGGCCACACCCACATTCTCTGTTGTGGGTGGGATCAGGACAATTTCAGTATCCCTGCACCAGATTTATACCCCATTACAGAATATTGTGTGTTATAGGCCAAGGGTATTTGCTGTGCCAGGAAACAATGGATGGGACTGGAGAGGGGTTAAGTAAGGAGTGGGGGTGTGGCTATGGACGGAGATATGGACACCCAGAGTGCCTTGCCTATGGGCATCTGGGATGTCAATCTGGTCTTGTAAATAACCCATTCACTGCCAGAGGGCCAAACACAGATATGCACACTCAGTTCTCCACATGTGCATTGGAAATTAAATAGAAAATGTATAAAATTATCAGGACTCAAAATTTCCACTCGCCACTAGCCAATGGCGAGTGAAAATTTAGCCCTGGTGAGTAGAAATTCAGGCCTGGTGGGTATGTTATGGCTTGCAGTGGTGAGTAACTTTTCAGGTCTGGCTAGTAGCAAAGGACTTCAAATTATAAGCCCTGAAATTATTGTCCTCATTGGATATTGTCATAGTTAATGTCACTAGGTCTGTATACTAGAAACATATGATATTCTCCTAAAATTGCTAGTATACTCTTTTTATACCGAGAACAAAAAAGTTAGTTAATATTCACAGTTAAATCAGTGGGAGGATATTGACATAATTGGTGCTTGTAATTGTTGCAGTTTTTTGTCTAAGGAAATTGTATATCATTGCATGTAATTGTGCCTGCATTCAATCTAGGAAAGGACAAAGTCTAGCACAGTATGTCCTGTGCTTACACAGAAGAATATTTATTTATTTAGTAAATGTTTTACCAGGAAGAATACACTGGGATTTCTCTTGTTTTCAGGTACAGTGAGGGAAAAAATGATTTGATCCCCTGCTGATTTTGTACGTTTGCCCAGTGACAAAGAAATGATCAGTCTATAATTTTAATGGTAGGTTTATTTGAACAGTGAGAGACAGAATATGAGGTAGACAATGCATTGCTGAACAGTGTGAGTGGATGGTGAAGGTAATGTAGGGATAAGACATGGGTTGAATGTATGAAATCACCATTGCAGCTCCACTCTAACACTAGTGGCTGCACTGATTGCAGTAGTACATACCAGCAGAGAATCTTCTGTATGATTAGGACTTTAAAGGGATAGTAATGTTTCATAATAAAAGCAGCTCTAATTAATCATCATAGTATTTGGGCCTTAGTGTTATTTCAATTCTGTCAGAGTTGTAGTTCAAGAGTAATTCAATGACAAAGAATCCCCCTCCCGCCCCTTTTACTGATGTCACACTGCTCAGCCAGAGCAGAAGGGAGGTGCCCAGGTAGATTGCAGAGAGGGACAATCTTCAGTTAAGATAAGGGAAAAACCTGAAAAACTTGTCAAGGGGGGCAGGGCTTTCATTGTTCTCATAGGAAGAAGATTGTCCCCTTCTGTTATCTGCCTGGTCTATGGACTGGATTCCACATCTGAGAAGAGATTGTTTACACTAGGTAAAAGGGGCGGGAGGGGAAACTTTGCTTGTGAATATCTCTTAAACCATAAAGGTTTGAGAGATAAGACTTATATCATTCTTCATGTTTTTTTAATGCCTACAAAATAAAATAAAGATAAAATGAAGTATTACTATCCCTTTAACACATACAGTGACTAGAATATCAATGGCTACACAGCATTTACCTGTTATAAAAATCAATTACTACATACTGTTGATGGGAGTCAAAGTATGAGAGTCAAAACAATATTGACAGATAAACCATACAGCTGCTCATATTCTAACTATGTATGTTAAGCTTGCCGCCTTTGTGGAACTCCCATTATTTGGTCCATCTTCTACTGGTCAATGGGTGGCATCCTTAGCACCACTTCCTTCAGCTTCTGATTGGCTGGTTAATATACAAATATTACTGCCCACCATTTTTGTGTTCAGTTATTCTTTACTTTTTTTTGCAGAAGAGTCTGTAGGATATGAAATGCATTAAACAAAACATTGCTCTAGAATAGATTCTTTCAAGCTTCCTTAAAGCAGAACTACCAGCTCCACTAAAGTCGCCCCGCAATACTTATGCAGGTGGTGACTAGCTTTGTAATCATTATTTTACCTCTCAAAAGTGGCCACGAGTAAAGTTATCTTTAAGATTCTGAGACCGGAAGCCAGGCATCCCCACGGACATCTTGAATGCGTGCCTGCGCTGTCAGTCCTCTTCACCCTTCACAGACATTGCACTGGCCCGGATGGCTCCAGAAGAGACTGATGGCATGGGCGCACAGGCTGCAGTAACCTGCCCGTCAGTCTCGGAAGCTTAAGGATAACTTTATTTGTGGGCACTTTTGAGAGTTAAAATAATGATTACAAAGCTAGTCGCCACCTGCATAAGTATTGCAGGGAGACTTTAGTGGAGGTGGTAGTTCCACTTTAAAGGGATAGTAATACTTCGTTTTAACTTTATTTTATTTTGTAGGCATTAAAAAAACATGGAGAAGGATATAAGTCTTATCTCTCAAACCTTTATGGTTTAAGAGATATTCACAAACAAAGTATCCCACCTCCCTGTTCAACCAGATCAGAAGGGAGGTGCCCAGGTAGACTGCAGAGAGGGACAATCTTCAATTAAGATAAGGGAAAAACCTGAAAAGCTTGTCAAGGGGGGGAAGGGCTTTCATTGTTTTCATACAAAGAAAATTGTCCTCTTCTGTTATCTGTCTGGTCTTACAACCAGATTCACATCTGAGAAGAGATGGCTTACACTAGGTAAAAGGGGCGGGAGGGGATACTTTGCTTGTGAATATCTCATAAACCATAAAGGATTGAGAGATAAGACTTATATCATTCTTCATGTTTTTTTAATGCCTACAAAATAAAATAAAGTTAAAACGAAGTGTTACTATCCCTTTAATTCAGCTCATTGTACCAGGGTGTTTGCTTAGCCTTCAGAATTTAAGGAGAGTGCCAAGAGTATCAGTCTACCCAGTGGTTACAAGTTACAACATCATCCCCATGGACTGAGGGCGAAAATGGCTGATAGGTAGGCGACTGCAGCAAGTTAGGTTTGATGATGAGAGGTAAATTAGTGGGACATGAGGCTTCCTTCCAGAGATGGGAACATCTTTGTCCTCTTTTTTCTAAGTAGCTTCCTCCACAGCAGTGCTTATTTTTCCATTGAGGGTCTTTCCTCATTTTCCAAAGAGGAGTGTGAGCGGAACAGGGTCTGAATTCCTATTGGTACAGCAAAAGCAAATGCAACATTTAGGGGCCAAATGAATGCTTAAAACAGAAAATGTTTACAGTGAACTGGGCCTCAAAAATATTTTTGCATGAAGGACCTAATTCACTAGGTCAGTCACTGTAGGAGGAAACATGAAAGTTTACAGATGATTTGTCAATGAAACCAGGGAAAATTATCGCTCAGAGCAATGCATCTTGGGAACTTAAGTCTCAACTATTTTTTTTTATTAATCTTATATTACCAACAGAGTAACAGAATAAGTTGGTGCTATATAAACAAAGGAAAATAATAAGAGATTAGAAGAAAGGAAGTTTAGACTTCAGCAGAGGAAGGGGTTTTTTTTACAGTGAGGTCTGTTAAATTATGGAATTCTTTGCCCAAGGAGGTGGTTATGACAGATACAATGGATACATTCAAGAGAAGATTAGATGCATTTCTTTCCCAATGGAACATACAGAGTTATACTGTTTATTAGCAGGCAGATCAGGAAGGTCTGATAAAGACTAACGTATTTGGTAGCAGGAAAGCTATAAAATTACTGAGGTATGAGGAGAAGGTTGAACTTGATGGATTTGTGTCTTTATTCAACCTAATTTACTATGTATATTACAAGCCCTCCCATTGCACAGAAATCTATTTAATTTACCCCTTCCCATTTTGATGTGCTATCTTACTGATCTACTCTATTATATAGAGGCTCAGAACACAACCTGACTGTTAATTTCATCAACCGTGATGGGGAGACCCTGACTGCCACATCTAAGGAGGGGGAGAGTCTGCTGGAAGTCGTGATTCGTCACCACCTCAATATTGATGGCTTTGGTAAGATATTTTGTTTAAAGGTATAATTTTCAAAATCAGGGAAACATCTACAAGCTTGGACCCCCAGTTTACATATACGGTAACATTTATATTATGATGCCTAGTAGCCATGTTTCCATGTTTGACAATCAGATCAAATCCCAGGCACTGGCATCATGTCTTTTAACCCTATGAGGACCAGATGTCTGTACAATGTATTGCACACCCCTCTTGAGTTCAAAGGATTAAAATGGACCTATATCCAAAATGCTTTTTTTTTTTCAGCAAATTAAAGGGATAGTAATACTTAAAATGTAAAAAAAAATATGTCGTAGGGTTTATCCCCCTGAGTAAAACAAGAGCAGAGAAGATATTGATCCAGGGAACTATCTGGATGCCATTTTGAATCAGGAAGGAATTTTTTAGCCACTTGGGGCTTAACTGAAAATGGCTTCAATGTTTTTTTTTTTTTTTTGTTTTCCTCTGGATCAACAGGGGTGATAAGACATGGACTGAACTTGATAGAAGCATGTCTTTTTCAGCCTCATCAATTATGTTACAATGATCCAATAATTAAAGGTTTATGCTTTAATCTCCTCTTGTCTCCCTAGGTGCCTGTGAGGGAACACTGGCCTGTTCTACCTGTCACCTCATCTTTGACCAAAAAGTCTATGACCAGTTGAGCCCTATTGCAGATGAGGAGATGGACATGCTGGATTTGGCGTTTGGCCTGACTGACACGTGGGTATCATTCTATATTTTCTGTTCTGAAGAAGAGATTTATTCAAACTCCTATTCAAACTAGAAACCATTAGAAATTGCTTCCAGTAGGATAGCTCTAAATATACTCATTCTTTAAGGCTGATTTCATAAGAACAACTTGGGCAATTCTACAGCAAACCAACTGCAAAGCAATATATTGGAAACATCTTTGAAATTGAAGGGGTTAAAGCCCCATTTAAATCAGTGGTGGATTATGGTAGCATTATTTTGCTCCAGAGTTGTACCTAGGGGCGTCTGAGATGTAAATCTGGCCCTGTGTTGATGTATGACCTATATTATATAATATTACTGCTTTGACTGTCCTGTTTAATAATTGTAGCCTTGGAATATCTGTAGACTTTTAATGCCTCAGCTGATGTCTACTAAAAGCATAGAGAATATGTATACCATCTGGCATGGACCTCACGTGTAGGAGGCTTCCCCAAGTTCCCATCAGAGGAACGTCAGTCTTCAGAAGAAAATCAAGAAAAATGAGTTCATACTCATTTGATTTCTGCTGATTTGACATTACTTGGGAGACATGGAAGTAGAAACAATGTCCATTTGACTATTAGGAATAACTAACATTGAGCTATAGTGTGACTAGAGGTTTTGCACCCCAAATTCTGTCTAGTTTTCTAGGAAGGCTTACCATTTCCCTAAGTACTAAATTACATCTATTTTCTCTGCAGGTCACGCCTTGGTTGCCAGATTTGCATGAATAAGGCTTTAGATGGGCTGACAGTACGAGTCCCAGTGGAGGTGTCTGATGTTAGGACAGAAACTGAAGTTGGAAAGAAAAGAAAACAATGAGTTGCCTAATAGACCTTCTTTCATTGCTGAATCTGCATACAGTAGATATTATATGTCACTGGCAGAGGAAATGTGACTGTTTATGTAATCTCATCAAAGTAGAAGACCATATGGCACTAAATGGACAATATCACTGAAGGCTCACCACATGTACAGAGAAATAGTGTTACAGTGTAGAATCAAACTTCTTATGTAGATGGAACTGATACATTGCTGCTTCTGGAGAAGAGGCATAGCCTGAAGTTTTTGTTTTATTACTTATTGAGTCCGCTTACTCAAGATACTGTACTATATCATCATGGTGGGATTATTACACCCGGTATACCTTAGTACATGAACCAAAATTTGGAAGTTATTAATGTAAAGAGGTGTCCTGATAGCTGCTACCCTAAACATGTTTTATGTACAAATTATTTACTTTTTCTCTTTTTTTCTGGTTATATTTAAAAGATTCACTAGGGTTCATACCTTTTTGAATATCTTACCTTTCAAGTGTCCCTCTTTGAGACCCAAATCCCTCTGTTCCTCTTTCCCACCCTGGTGGCCCTCTTTTTAAGATATCAGACAGTGTGGTGCGTATATAAGTGTATTATATTGCCCCACAGCAATAAAACTCAAATTAATATTTGTTTAAACTTCAGTATATTTGTTTATACATTAGCCTGTGTAAATAACATACTTTGGTCCTGGTTTAAATAATTTATTCAGGTAGCAGAACCACCTAAAACAAAAGTGTCCCTCTAGGCCATTTGGAATGTTGGGAGATATGAAATTTAATGTTTTCCATCCTCTATGAAAATTATTTTTCGATGCATACTCCATAAAGTAATTGCTAAACATGCATTTGCTGTGACTATGGAGGCAACTATGCATGACTATCTGACTCCTGTTTGTTTATATAAGGTCCTAAATAAGTGCACCGTGTGGCTAAATTCTTACTTGCAACATGAATGCAGAACATACCTGGGAACTTTCATTTGTGAAGTCCCCTCTGTTGCCGCTGGAGGGTATAATTTCCGCAAATCATGGCCAAAAGGGGGTGGGGCTTTCCAGGCCTTCACACAAGTGGGCAAGAAGTCTGAGGAATTGGGTGGGGAAGGAGGAAAAGTAGAAGGAACTGGGTGGGAAGAAGCAGAAATGGGCAGAGTCTTAAAGAAAACACACCACATCCGGAGAATCAGCCTCTGCCACAGGGACCCAGTAGTGCATTCTCAAAACCAGAGTCTCCAAGGCAAATCTGGAGAGTTCCCAGGTATGATGCAGAATTGTTGAATTAGTGAAGTCACCAAGGACAATTTGCATGGTAGCCTATTTGGCTGCTGACAGATCTTTCACACACTAGCCAGAATGGTTCAGACACTTGCTCAAATCCCCAGAATAAAAATTCAGGCACAGCTCATAAGGGCAGGAGGGACAATATAAGATGCTCACCAGTTATAAAATGTACTATCAGGATCTAGTGTCAGAGAGAGAGTTGATCCGCCACTCAATCCATGAACATATAGTTGAACTTGCTACTCAAAACACATAACTTTTGCACAAATGTATAAAATCCATATACTTTTCCGTAATGGTTCTCAACCTGTGGGTCGGGACCCCTTAGAGGGTCGAATAACTATTTGCCAGGGGTCGCCTAAAACCATCAGATATTTATATTTCGATTCATAACAGTAGCAAAATTACAGAGATGAAGGAGCAATGAAAATAATTTTACTGTTAGGGGTCGCCACAACTTGGGAAATTTTATCAAAGGGTCGCGGCACTAGAAAGGTTGAGAACTGCTGCTTTACTGAATATCATTAAAGTCACATCCTATGGAGATTTATGGTCCCGGGACCAGAGCTGTCCATAAAATCGTGTAGCAGCAGCTCCACTGTACAGTTTCAGGCCACTGTGATATTGCACCTAAAAAATTAAACTTCGAAAATTAATAACTTTTGAATGAAAAACCTTTCAGCAGTGGGAGCACTCTTGTTTTACTCAGGGGGATAAACCCTACAACATATTTGTTTTTACATTTTAAGTATTACTATCCCTTTTAAGCATTCAGGTGCTTAAAAGACCTGTTTGAAGGAACAAACGATCTGGTCTGAGATGCACCATGGTTCTATAAGGGGACATGCTGGTAAAACTGTGGCTGATGTCTTCACACCATCATATCCCTGTGAATATGCCACAAATGCACAGACATCGCCATGCCTTCTCCAGGTTTACAATTTTGCAGTGTCTGCTTTGACTATGAATCATTTGCATATTGAAATGCAGCTAAATGGAGACATTACCATATTCCAGTGGGTGTACTTAATTGTTAAGATGGCTCTATGCCACATACCTATACTGTCAGAGTACACAGTCCCAACTTTGCCAAACTGAGATGGCTGAGATAGATTTTCCCACAGCTGTCATCCCTTAACCCTTTTCATGTCATAGGAATGTGCTGCGCATTGCTCTGCACAACACTGTGGCAACTGAAAAGCAGCGGAATATCTACCGGTCAGCTGATTAATGCCAACAAAAGACTTGCAAATGAATTGCCTTGTTGTGAGTCTTCTGTTTACATAAATCAGCTGATAGGCAGCTAATCCACTGTGGACTTCAAACAGCCAGTTCTTGTATAGACAAAAGCAGCAGCTGCTTTGTTGGTTCTCTGTCTGTGAGTGAACTGTGAAGTGGGGCAGGGGATTCTTTATGTTATAACCCTTTGAATGCCACTGGGATACCTATGTAACTCAAGGGGTCGAGGGAGGGCTGATGGCATTCTTGGTGCTGAAATCTGAGCTCATCCTCTCTGCTGCCCCCCAACACATCACCAACATTATACCAACCCTATATTCTAATTAATAAAATGTCACCACTTCGCCTCGCATAGACAATTTTTAGTACATTTGGCAAAATTTGTTGTCTTCTTTCGACACAATTCTACTATAGTCTGTAATGTAAAACATCTCTATTTGGTTTTAGAGGCCTAAAATCTAGTCTTATATAGGTAATGTGGGGACAGTAGGGTTGCCACCCAGCCGGTATCTTACAGAAAAGTCGGTAAAAAATTGGCTTCTTTCCAATGTTAAGTCAATGGAGGGAATGCCTTGGCCGGTATTTTTTTTTAAGAAAAGGTGGCAACCCTAGGGGACAGCCATCCCTCTCCTTTCTAGAGCTCCCTGCCTCCCATTAAATTAAGAAACGTGAAGGGAATCTCTGATGTGATACTTCTGTAATGGGCTGGTATAAAATAAGTCTTTCTAAATAGAAGAGCAGTGGGTGCTAATCTCAGTACATTAACCCCTTAATGATCGGTGATGTGCCAGGACCGTCACTGTTTCCCCCTCCCAACGATTGGTGAAGATTCTGGCACTTTGCATACTTTGCACTTACATCGCTCTTCCCAGAGCGCTGTAAGTACAAATAGGGTCTGAAATTGACCACTCTAAGGCCAGAACTGTGTCTCTCAGACCCCCCCTTCAGCTCTCAGGTAGACATCACTGGTAACGTGTGCCAGCACACTGACAACCATCAAAGCAGTCCTTTAGGGAAAGTCACTTCCCCGGACCGCTGGTCATTAAGGGGTTAACTGCTGTAGCTCTTGTCTCTCGTTACAAACAGCACAACCAAAATTAGCCAGAAAGTTAAAGGTCAGTCCACATGTGCATTAAAATGCAAGTTTAATATTGATCTAACATAAATAATTTTAACAGATTCTAGCTGGAAATACAAGACATTCCAATTTAATTTTAAGGTGATAGGAATTATCACATGTCCTCTATGGTGCATTTGATTTGCCCCAGAATAACACCACTTTGCTTTTGCACATAACTATAACTGGGAACTCTCAGGATTTGACCCAGACTGTCAGGATTTTGATCAAAATCTCAGGGTTTAACCTTTTGAGAGTCAGAGGGGTAGGTGCCACTATTGAGCCACTATTAAAGGGATAGTAATGTTTCATAATAAAAGCAGCTCTAATTAATCATCATAGTATTTGGACTTTGGAAAGTGTTTTTTCAATTCTGTCAGAGTTGTAGTTCAAGGGTAATTCAATGACAAAGTATCCCCCACCCGCCCCTTTTACTGATGTAACATTGTTCAGCCAGAGCAGAAGGGAGGTGCCCAGGTAGACTGCAGAGAGGGACAATCTTCAATTAAGATAAGGGAAAAACCTGAAAAACTTGTCAAGGGGGCAGGGCTTTCATTGTTCTCATAGGAAGAAGATTGTCCCCTGCTGTTATCTATCTGGTCTATGGACTGCATTCCACATCTGAGAAGAGATGGCTTACACTAAGTAAAAGGGGCGGGAGGGGAAACTTTGTTTGTGAATATCTCATAAACCATAAAGGTTTGAGAGATAAGACTCATATCGTTCTTCATGTTTTTTTTAATGCCTACAAAATAAAATAAAGTTAAAACGAAGTATTACTATCCCATTAAGGATCAAATTCTCAGGGTATGATACATCAGCGTTGCCTGCTTTATGGTCTGCACCAATTAACTGCTTATTTACTCTCTAAATTGGTGTCATTTACACCAGAAAGCAGGGGATGGATTCCTGCTTGTCCTGTATGTGTTCAAGCAGTTCTGCTTGCTTATAATGTACTGTATGAGGAGGTAACATTTTAAAGATCTCAGGCTTCGCTCATTTTGAAAGTTCCTCGATATGTACATAAGACCCGAAGTTGCTCAGATTCAAAGTTTTAATGTATGAATGATGAACAGATTGCAGATTTAAAGCAGCTAAAGAAATAGGGTTGTCACCATAATCCACTTTATTGGCTGTGATACACTGTAGGTCACTGGCAGAGTGAGATGCAGGAAGGTTCATACTTGCATGAAATCTGAACTTTCACCTTCTTACAGGGCTGACGTAAGAGTAATCTGTTGTAAATATGAACTTTTATTACGGTTATCTGCAGGAACCTTTGTACATGCTGACTCAGCACAGTATGGGCCTTGGGTGAAGGATGTGTATACAATTTATAGAGATGGGGGCAGTGGAATAAGCAGTGTATATGCAAAGTGATGTAGTGCGTAACTCCATTCCTAATGGACCCTAGACATACAGACATTGATGTACTAAGAAATGGAGCAAAACAACTGCACCATACGTGACAAATAAAAATTTAAATGGGGCTTTTAACCCCTTGAATGCTAGAGACCACTCAAGCATTCAGGGGGTTAAACATCTTTAAAAACAATGGCCATTTTTTTTGTCTCTTAAGGTACAGTTAGTCAACTGATCGCATGGGACACCTGACATTGATTGAGCAGAGTTTTCTAAGACAAATGACCCTCTATGGTTCTTTATTATAAGAGAGGTGTGGGCAACATATCTTTGTTATATGCGTTTGAGAAGCTGAGGATGATGGGAATTGTAGGTCAGCAATGGCGTTGGAGTCACAGGTTGTCTACACAAGGTATCCTATATAATAATTAGCTAGGATGTTTGTCACGATGCAGTCATGCGCTGCAGAGACTGGGCACGTTCGGGCAGTCTCTATCCTATATAATAATTAGCTAGGATGTTTGTCACGATGCCGTCATGCGCTGCAGAGACTGGGCACGTTCGGGCAGTCTCTATCCTATATAATAATTAGCTAGGATGTTTGTCACGATGCAGTCATGCGCAGTAGAGACCGGGCAGTTCGGGCAGTCTCTATCCTATATAATAATTAGCGAGGATGTTTATCACGATGCAGTCATACGCAGTAGAGATTGGGCGTGTTCGGGCAGTCTCTATCCTATATAATAATTAGCTAGGATGTTTGTCACGATGCAGTCATACGCAGTAGAGACTGGGCACGTTCGGGCAGTCTTTATCCTATATAATAATTAGCTAGGATGTTTGTCACGATGCAGTCATACGTAGTAGAGATTGGGCGTGTTCGGGCAGTCTCTATCCTATATAATAATTAGCTAGGATGTTTGTCACGATGCAGTCATACGCAGTAGAGACTGGGCACGTTCGGGCAGTCTCTATCCTATATAATAATTAGCTAGGATGTTTGTCACGATGCAGTCATACGCAGTAGAGACTGGGCGTGTTCGGGCAGTCTCTATCCTATATATAATAATTAGCTAGGATGTTTGTCACGATGCAGTCATGCGCAGTAGAGACTGGGTGTGTTCGGGCAGTCTCTATCCTATGTAATAATTAGCTAGGATGTTTGTCACGATGCAGTCATGCGCAGTAGAGACTGGGCACATTCGGGCAGTCTTTATCCTATATAATAATTAGCTAGGATGTTTGTCACGATGCAGTCATGCGCAGTAGAGACTGGGCACATTCGGGCAGTCTTTATCCTATATAATAATTAGCTAGGATGTTTGTCACGATGCAGTCATGCGCAGTAGAGACTGAGAATGTTCGGGCAGTCTTTGCTGGGCATGATTTCATCTTGTGAGTGAGGAGAAGCAAGACTGCAATGTGTGGAGCAGTGAGGTAGCAGCCTCTTAACCCTTTGAGTGCCAGAGGGGTACGCAACGCATTGCAAAGCAATGTGTTGCGTACCCCTCTGGCACTCAATGGGTCAACATTAGCCAGACCTTGGGCTTTTACACTAGTAAGATATAATAAAGTGACACTAAACACACATGTATTTTTTTTCCTTTAACCCTTTGGGTACCAGAGGGGGTTATGCCTCCAGCACTCAAAGGGTTAATACTGGTTTTCATAATAATCTCACACACACAAACATGACAAATGGGAGAAAAATGTACTGAATTAGGCTCAGGGCCACCTATATCTCTAATGCACACAAATCACCAAGAGTCTATTGAATGGTTGCTTCCTAAACCTGATTGTATTTCCATGTTCTTGCCAACTGAATATTTATTTGTTTAGGAAGTTTTTATCAGGAAAAATATATTTAGGTTTTTCTGTTTTTCGAGTATGTCCTGAGAAGCATTTTGTAATGCAGAGGTTACACATCTATACACAAATAGAAACACAAAAATATATATTACACATTACCATTACATAGTAACATAGTTGATGCGGCTGAAAAACATAGCTGGGAACTCTCTGGGGCAAAACTAGAGACTCCGGTTTTGACTCTGCATTACCGGGTCTCGGGTCCAGAGTTTGATTCTCTGGATGTGGGGCATTTCTGATGAAACTCTGCCAACATGTGCTGCTTTCCACCCTGTTCCTCCCACTCCCCACCCTCTTTTCCTCCTTCCTCAGTCTATTATGGTTATTTTGTTAATGCTTTACAAGTCCTGCCCCCACTCATGATTAAGCCCCATCCCTTTTATGACACGTATCGTGTCTCTTCTATTCCCTCACAGGTACCATGAGATTCCCCTCCGGGGAGCCCAGACAAGACAGTTCCCAGGTATGCTGAAAAAAGACATGTGCCCATCAAGTCTAGCCCATGCCAAAAACACCCCTGTTGATCCAGAGGAAGGCAAAAAAATCCCTCTGAAGCCATTTCCAATTTAGCCCCAAGTGAGTAAAAAATTCCTTCCTGAATCCAAATGGCAGTCAGTTCCCTGGATCAACATCCTATCTGCATTCAAGCCAACTGTCATAATTCTAAATATTGCTCTGTGCTAGATAGGCAGCCATTGTTTTGTTTTTTTTTAAAGCAGTTGCATTATATATTTTATACATTGATATAAAGTTTCATGTATTTAAATTTGAAGAAGCAGTTATCTTTAGGGACTTTAACCCCTTAAGGACCAGTCGTACATACTCACGGCTGGCACTTAAGGACCAATTATTTTTTCCTCTATCCAGTGCAGGGCTCCCCAAATGGCATGCAGCCACGTGGGGAGGCCCGAAATCCATGACGGTCCTGGCAAGTCATGGGTCCTTATCACACATCCAACCCATGACAAGTCAAGACTGTCATGGGTCCTTAAGGGGTTAAACTGGAAAAAAGATTTCACATTTTGGGGGTATGTCATTCCAGTCATTACGAGCTCTGTATAATCAATTTTTCAAATAGTAAAAGAGGGGATTAGAGTGGGGAGGGGATTAACACAATATAACTTATACATGAAAATATTTTTAAAATGATTTTACTGAAAGAAAACGTAATCATATATTGCAATAAAGTTTCATTTCCATAACTGCAGAAAGCCTGCAATGCTTCAGATCACCACATGGAGGAGCCCAGTGCACACAAAATTACTTCATCTTTAAACCTTTAGATCAGTGATTTTTAACTCCTGTACTTGAGGTGTAATACATCAGGTTTTTAGGAAATTCCGGATTAAGCACTAGTAGATACATAACAGTGACTGATGCACTGAGTATTCACCAGTCATCTAAAAGAGAGAGATCCTGAAGATGTGACAAACATTGCCTACAGTTCCAGAGAGGTGTCAACACTTTACTAAACCATGTATCTGACATTGCTCCTGCATCCCCATCACTGAGAGTATCCTTGTTTTAACCAGGATTTGATGTGGTTCAAATTATCTATATGTAATTAAAAAGTAAGCAAATACAATTTTATATTTATAAATATCTGTATATAGTAACATAGTTAAATATATATATATATATATATATACAGTATACACAAAACACATGAAAAGCCCTGGACATGTTGTGACAAATACACCAAGGGGTGACAGAGGGAAGCGTGGAGCAAGGCATAAGTGGTAGAGTCACCACGTGCCTTTCCACCACCCACTGCCCAAGCAGGCATTTTCAGAACTCCATATGGTAGAGGTGGTGATTGGGACAGGTCAATGCCAGTGGGGTGGAGTCCCTCACTGGCAATAACTTGGCTGACTCTCCTGCATGGTGTGCTCCCTGCTAGCCATCACACTCTCCTGTGTTACACAATCCTTGCTCGCCTTCACCCTTCTCTGTGTCACTCAATCGCTTCTCTGAATCACCCTCCAATGTGTTACTTCTACCCTGTCCATCATTAGCTTCCTACTTCAACATTTCCTTGGCTACCATCACGATCATGGACGGATTGTCCTATCGGGGGATCGGGCATCCCCCGGTGGGCATCTAGATCATGGGCCGGTGGGGGGAGATCAGAGGATCTCACCTCACTGTCCCACGATATTTTGAAAGAGAGGTCTGTGTTGCCACCAGCACAGACACTCTCTGTGACAGCCTTCGATGCCGCACAGGGACGTCGGTGCAGCTAGTGGGCTGCTTTAACCCTTTGAGTGCCAGAGGAGTACGGAATGCATTGCTTATTCCGTACCCCTCTGGCACTCAAAGGGTTAAAAAAAAAAAAAAGCCCGGGCTGGTATTCGCCTACAATCCGCTCCTGATCACGATCCTCATGTCCCCTTCCTTGCCAGCCAACATCACCCAGCCCTGTGTCCTTCTCACTGTTTACAGTGTCTGACATGTTTCCTTTCCCCACATTGTCTTGCTCCTGGTACTCCTCTGTTTTACACCAGGAAGAGGCACTGTCTACCGTAAGTCTGGGTTGATCACAAAATAAACGACTTCCAGTGAGCCCAGATATCGATGGTGCTTCCTCCAATTGGAAAGGTACAGAGAGAGTATTTGCCACTTAAGTGTTAAATGGGTTTCCAACACATTACCGGGCTGGTAGGAATGTAGTATGGTCATGGCGCTACCAGTGGAAACATAGAATTTGATGGCAGATAAGAACCATTCGACCCATTTAGTCTGCCCATTTTCCTACTGTAAAAACCTTAAACCTTTTTGGTCCTTGGTCTTTTCTTATGTTAAGGACAACCTTATGCCTATCCCATGCATGCTTACATTCTGTCACTGTATTAACTTCTGCTGGTAGGCTACTCCACTTATCTACTACCCTCTCAGTGAAGTAAAACTTTCTTACATTACATCTAAACCTGTGTCTCTCTAGTTTTACATTATGTCCTCTTAATCTACTGCACTTTGTAGAATCCTCTTCATGTATTTGAATGCTTCTATCATATCCCCTCTCTCCTCTAAGCTATACATGTTCAGATCCTTTAGTCTATCCTGATATTTCTTTTCCTGTAAACCAGCCACCATTTTAGTAGCCCTTCTCTGAATTTTATCTAGAGTATCTATATCCTTCTGGAGATGGGGTCTGCAGTACTGTACACAATACTCTAGGTGAAGTCTAACTAGAGATCTGTAGAGTGGCATGACCACTTCCCTTTTTCTGGTACTGATGCCCCTAGATATACAACCCAGTACCCTGCTTGCATTCCCCACTGCTTTATGACATTGCCTACCTTTAAGTCATTAGAAATAATTACTCCCAAATCCCTTTCCTCTGTTTTCTCTGACAGCACTGTACCCTTAATAGTATATTTTTCCTTTGGGTTTTTATGTCCCAAGTGCATTATTTTACAATAAGAACATTTTACAAGAACTGGTCTGGGGTTATACACCGTGCAGAGTGTTTCTTTGGTTACCAGTGGAAGAATGCTGGGATATCAGGCAGTAGAGTGTGGAGCAAGTCTGGGCTGGTAGACAGTGTAGTGTGCTTTTGAAGCTACCAGTGGAACAAGGCAGGGGTGCCAGGAAGTGTAATGTGTGTGGTTCTGTGACTAACAGTAGAACAAGGCTGGGTTAGCATACAGTGTAGTTTGGTTCTGTAGCTACAAGTAGAAAAAGATTGGGCTGGCAGGCAGTGTAGTTTGGTTCTGCGGCTACCAGTAGAGCAAGCCTGGGGTGTCAGGCAGTATCAGTGTATGTGGGGGTCTTTGTATGGACGGTGGAATATCTATCTCTTCCCTGAGTCTCTTCTTCATGGGCAACACCATTCTTCTTCTTTTTCTAGTGTGTACATAAACCCCCAAAATGGTCTAGTTTTGATTATATTGGTTTTATTTTGTTTGTTTCTTTTTTAACTGTTACTAATAATTTAAAATGTGTTTTTATTTTCTTACATATTCCATTAAATAAGGCTTGATTCACTAGCTCTTTGGAGAAGCAACTAGAAAATGAATCCTGGTAGGTGTAGAACATTAGAATTACTTTGGTTTGTACAATGCTAAGTGGTTAGTGGGATGCTGATTATCTATGGCATGTGAATGAACAAGAGTTAGAAATGTTCCCACAGCAGCATCTGTGTGTGTATTGTTTCTTCATATCACTGAACTGGGTTATGTCCCACTTATAGCTTTAAAGATTCCGGTCACCATGGCCAGGGAGGCTTGAAAAACATGAGGCTGACACATGAACAGGCACATGAGGTATCAACTTCTAGATGTAAATATTCAAAATAACAAGGGTATTACACTCCAGAGCGAGAGAAATCTTCAGTGGGTACCAGAGGTGTCTAATGCAAGACCATGTTGATTTCTAAGACATTAAAGGAGACTTAAAGTGTTAGTAATGTCTGAAAAAAAAACATTTTTGCATTTAGAAGAGCTTAAAAAGCTGATCTAAATGCAAAAAACCGTATCTCTCAAACCGCTATGGTTTAAGAGATACGGGCATTTAAAGTTTGATTTCTCCTACTGACAGCTGTAAAGCTGTCAGCAGGAGATCCGTGTCGGTCGACACGCTGGCGCTTGAGAAGTGCCGGGATCTCCTTACTTGCACGGAATCCCTTCATTGGAACGGTCTAAAACGTGTGCCTAGTGTTCAGGCCTGGTGTTCAGGCACACGTTTTAGACCATTCCAATGAAGGGATTCTGTGTAAGTAATGAGATCCCGGCACTTCTCAAGCGACAGCGTGTCGACCGACACGGATCTCCTGCTGACAGCTTTACAGCTGTCACTAGGAAAGATCAAACTTTAAACGCCTGTATCTCTTAAACCATAGCGGTTTGAGAGATACGTTTTTTTGCATTTAGATCAGCTTTTTAAGCTCTTCTAAATGCAAAACAGTTTTTTTTAAGACATTACTAACACTTTAAAACCCTCCTCATTCACCTTACAGAGGCCAGAAAATCTTCATGGCCCCCATGATTTTTTATAATGCTTCTTTTTTCAAGTGATCATAGGCTTGATCCAAATGTTGGAGACAGCTATTTTTTCTGCCGATGGCATTTTTTCAAGCACAGTAAGCTATTCAAATGCCTGTGCTGTGAAAAAATACCGGCAAAAAAAGTGCCATCGTGTGAGTTAAGAGGTGTATTCAGCCATAGAAAATTATGTAAACACAGTAAAGATCAATTGAAAGTTAATACCCGTTTTTTTTTGTTTTTTTTTACTTGAGTCCCTTATCGGACCCTCAAACAGCCAACGCAGACACTTGAATGAAAAACAAAAACAAACTAAGTACATCCATTGTATGAAAAATGTGTCAAAGTTAGTAGAATTAACGCTATGAGTGCCAGTGGGGTATAGTTACCCTGCCAGCATTCATAGGGTTAACCTGACTAAGTTAAAAACAACATCCCATTAAAAGTATCACTTATCATTGATCCTGATGTCCAGCTGAGACCTCAGCTTCCTGGTTCTCTTCTGTCCTTCTTCTCTTCTCTTCTATCGTCTGACTTCTCTTCAGTCTTTTTTGCTGTAAATATAAAAAACAAATATTAATAGAATGAATAAACTATTACATCGCTAACCCCTTGAGTGGCAGAGGGGTACAAAACGCATTGCAAAGCAATGTGTTGCGGACCTCTCTGGGCTCAAAGAGTTAAACAATGTATTCAGTGCCCAGGAATAAATATGCCGCCATTACATGCCTGAAAGTAAGCCATCATACTATGAACCCGCACCAATAAGATATGTAAAACAAAAATATATATGATCGCGCTTTAAGCTGGTAGGACATTTGGATACCGACCAAGACATTTTCTTTTGTCGGTCGGTATCCATTTTGCCCTACCAGCATTTTTATCTACAATATTTGGATTGAGCCCCATATTTTTAATAATCTCTTGAAGTCATTCCTGTGGATAAAGTGTGGTACTGTGTTAGCCATCAAAAAAAAAGTAACAAAGTAACATAGTAACATAGTAAATTAGGTTGAAAAAAGACACAAGTCCATCAAGTTCAACCTTCGCCTCATACCTCAGTAACTGAGAATTTTATAGCTTTCCTGCTACCAATTAAATTAGTCTTTATCAGACCTTCCTGATCAGCCTACTGATAAAAAGTATAACTCTGTATGTTCCCTTTTGAAAGAAATGTATCTAATCTTCTCTTAAATGTATCCATTGTATCTGCCATAACTACCTCCCTGGGCAATGAATTCCACAATTTGACAGACCTTACCGTAAAAAAAACCCTTCCTCTGCTGAAGTTTAAACCTCCTTTCCTCTAATCTCAAGGGGTGTCCCCTGGTCACCTGATCAGGCCTTGGAATAAATAGCTCACCACAGAGATCCTTGTATTGACCTCTCATATACTTGTACAATGTGATAAGGTCTCCTCTTAGTCGTCTTTTCTCTAGAGTAAATAAACCAAGTTTGTTTAGTCGTTCCTCATATGTCAAGTCCTCCATTCCCTTAATTAATTTTGTTGCTCTCCGCTGTACCCTCTCTAGTTCTAGTATATCCTTTTTCATAACCGGTGCCCAGAATTGCACTGCATACTCAAGGTGAGGTCTTACCAATGATTTGTATAAAACTGGTAGAATAAAAATGATGTTTATTGGCTGAGTGGCTCTAGGATACAAGATTTCCAGACACTGGGGGCTCGATTCTATTACAGGTGCTAATTTTGTCACTGCTTTTATCTCCAGTTTACCCTATAGACTTCAACAGTAAAATGTTTGATAAAACAATAGAATCTAGCCCTGGGTCCCTTCTTCAGTGTATTCAGCCATCACGGAGGCGGAGGCAGACATGACAGTTGCTAGCAGGATCACAGGGACACAAACTCAGCTCACTGAACAAAGTAATCATAACTATACCTCAAAATTTTGATGTTTTGTCTCCCCTGAGGGGAGTCCTGTTGTCAGGGCCGGATTTGCCATTAGGCAAAGTAGGCACCTGCCTACAGGCGCACGCCACCGAGGGGCGCCTGCCATTCGGATTTTTTTTAACCCTTTGAGTGCCAGAGAGGTACGAACGCATTGCAAGGTGAGGGCAATGTGGAGCTGATGGGGGGCATTGTGAGGGCAATGTGGAGCTGATGGGGGCAATATGAAGGCAACATGGTAAATGGAGCTGATGGGGGCAGTATGGAGCTGATGAGGCAATGTGAGGGCAATATGGTATATGAAGATGATGGGGGCAATGTGAGGGCGATACATGAGATGATGGTGGCAAGCTGGAGCTAATGGGGGGCAATGTAGTGATAATGGGGGCAATGTGAGGGCAATATGGAGATGATGGGGGGCAACATGGAGATTAGGAGCATTGTGGAGGTGTATCCAGTGCAGATGGCCCACGGGGGGGGGGGGGGCGCTTCAAATTTCTGTGCCTACAGGCTCCTGAGATGTAAATCCGGCCCTGCCTGTTGTGGCACTGGGGGGTAGAAAAATGATGTGATTCGTATAAAAAAAAAAAAGAAAAAGGGGTGGGGTTAAACAGAGTGGGGCAGGGCTTAACGGGCATGAAAAAAGTAGTTAAAATAGGCTGGAGGAGAATTGGACAGAGAGTAGGAGGAATAGAATTGAAAAGAGCAGAAGTGGGCAGAGTTTCAGAGACTCAGCCTCTGCCCCGGAGACCCGGTAATGAAGTGTCAAAACCGGAGTATCCTGGGCAAATCCGGAGAGTTCCCGGCTATGATCATAACCCTTTAGGGACCAGAGGGGTCTGCATAGGCTCCATGGAATAACATAGGGATTACAGAAGTGATACACTGGAGAAGTCAACTCCACTTTATCACCGTTTCATGAATCTCCCCCAATGCGTTGCATACCCCCCCTGGCACTGAAAGGGTATTCAAAATGTGTGTAATGTAAAAATAAGTAACCCTTTCAGTGCCAGAGGAGTATGCAATGCATTGAAAACAATGGGAGGAGATTCACTAATTGGTAGGCTGACCATACGTGCCGTTTTAAAAGCGACAGTACGTGTTTTGTTTTTTTTTCATATTTCCAGAACGTTCCTTCTTTTTAATATAAATGTCAATTTTGTCCTGTTTTTTTAATATAACATATATAGTTTTTAATTTTTTGTAAAAAAAAAACTGAACACGGCTTGTTTATTTCTCATAAATAAATTGGAACTTCTTTTCTTCACACTAGTGGTTGTACTGTGGTTTTACTGTACTCACTGATTACCATAGAGTCTTATGACTCGAGTGACTCATGACTGTCTAAGACTCTAAAGTCTATGGTAAATTACCATAGAGTCTCTTAGACAGTGATATGTCCCACAACTAGTCCCGTTTTTGTCTCAAGGAAATATGGTCAGCCTACTAATTGGTGATAAAGTGGTGATATTTCTCCAGTTCCCACGTTATTCTATAGAGCCTCTCCAAAGCTGAAGAAATCTTTATGAATTGGCTCCATAGAATAACATAGGGATTGGAGAAGTCATCTCCACTTTATCACCTCTTTATTACCGCTTAGTGAATCTCCACTCATTGTTTTTCAAAGCATACGTTACACGCTTTTTTATGGTGCATTAAATGTACTGATATTGGGCTTAATGCCATAGGTCTGGGAATTGGATTGAGCCCTAGATGGGCCAAATGGTTGGAGTCAGGGCACTAGCCAATGGCGAGTGAAAATTTAGCCCTGGCGAGTAGAAATTCAGCCCTGGTGGGTATGTTATGGCTTGCAGTGGTGAGTAACTTTTCAGGTCTGGCTAGTAGCAAAGGACTTCAAATTATAAGCCCTGGTTGTAGTAATAAATATTCCTATTTACTTAAATGGAAATTGTAACCCCCTTCAATGGTAGACAGTTTCCCAAATGCATTGAGTTGCAATGTGCTGGAGTATTCAAGGGGTTAAAAGCTCCATTTAAGTCAATGGGACATTTGGGACTTTTCCTTTCTCCCTTTGGTACACTTGTTTTTTCCTAGAATCTTTTCTTATGTGCAGAAGGTCTAATCAAAGTCGCCTTTTATCAGGCATTGAGCCGAAGAGGTGTCTGTGATGTGGATATCAAAATGCAAATAGAGACCACTTCTAGTGTGCTGGATGGAATGTTCAGTACTCACTGTAACTAACACAGAGATCACAGACACACATACACACACACATGCCGATGGATAGATATCAAAACATGTGTCTCTATGTGGGCATGTACATGTTTGGCTGTGTATATACCCACATGTTTATGGAGTTCCCATTCCTGTATGTCTACACACACACACACACACACACACACACACACACACACACACACACACACACACACACACACACACATATCGTATTGTGTGCCAGAGAGGTATACAATACCTCTGTTGTAATGTGTTGGATCCCCCTCTAGCACATAAAGAGTTAAATACACACACACACACACACACACACACACACACACACACACACACACACATTTTATATATCTATACACAGACACACACACACATATAGATCCACTCAAACACATATAGACCCCCCCACCCATATATATATATATATATATATATATATATATATATATATATATATATATATATACATACATACATACACACAAAGTAGAAAAATATCCACCCACAGACACAGGCCACTCCACTTGGACCTATTCCAGAATCATTGCGTCATGAGAAGGACCAAGAAATGGCAACTATGTCAAAGTGGCTCCTTTATATAAACACATGTCCTGCACTCTGAGAGACGCCAGTCTACTCTCTGTGCAAATACCTGGCACGTCCCTGTGTGGGTCTTGTGCCCATGCGCGTATAAAAGGATTCTAAAATTACCACTCCCAAAACACAGACAAATATTAACCCTATAACATCTTTTCTTTGCAAAGTTAACTTGTCTTCCACTCCTTTTACGCTTATGTACTAAAAGAGAACTGAAGTAATTCTGGGGCAAGCAAACTGCACCATAGGGAACAAAGAGAAAGTCCCCAAATGTAACTCAATGAGAAATGTTATGGTGCAGTTGGATTGACCTAGAATTACTCTGTTTCTTTTATACAAAGGATTCTGGGGGATTAATGTCCAATGCCCTAAAGATGTGCAGTACAGGCAGGACTAAAAATAACAATTTTTATATGGTCTTCAGTACAATTTGTTTTCAGCACATTTCAAACTGGCAACACTGATGCATCGACAGTTCAGAGAACAAAACACGAGTTCAGTGAGGGTTATGCACTAAGACGTGATGAAGAGGTGATTAGGCGGAGATAACTTCTCCAATGATATCACTTCTCCATTTCCTGTTATTCTATGGAGCCAATGCATTAAAGGCACAGTAATGTTTCATAATAAAAGCAGCTCTAATTAATCATCATAGTATTTGGACTTTGGAAAGTGTTATTTCAATTCTGTCAGAGTTGTAGTTCAAGAGTAATGCAATGACAAAGTATCCCCCTCCAGCCCCTTTTACTGATGTAACACTGTTCAGCCAGATCAGAAGGGAGGTGCCCAGGGAGACTGCAGAGAGGGACAATCTTCAATTAAGATAAGGGAAAACCTGAAAAACTTGTCAAGGGGGGCAGGGATTTCATTGTTCTCATAGGAAGAAGATTGTTCCCTGCTGTTATCTGTCTGGTCTATGGACTCCATTCCACATCTGAAAAGAGATGGATTACGTTAGGTAAAAGGGGTGGGAGGGGGAAACTTTGCTCGTGAATATCTTATAAACCATAAAGGTTTGAGAGTTAAGACTTATATAGTTCTTCATGTTTTTTTAATGCCTATAAAATAAAATAAAGATAAAACGCAGTATTACTACCCCTTTAAGATTTCTCCAGCTATGGAGAAATTAGTGCATAGGCTGTATAGAATAACAGGAACTGGAGAAGTGATCATCGAGTTATCATCTTTTTATCATGTTTTAGTGGATAACCCTCATCGTGTCCTATATGGCATTTCACACAGGCAACATGCATGATGATTTATCTCAGAGAGATGCAGAAAATGTCAGCTTTCCTCCAACAGCACACTAACGCAGCAACAGATTTGTAGTATTGATTTGGTGTAATGACTGAAATGCCACAACTGTTGCTGGTAGTTACAAATGTCCTGCTTTTGTATCACTTTTGTTACTCTTAAGAGAATGGGTTGCTGGGAAATCATTGTTGCTCCGTAAAAAATATGACCCTTTGATTGGCACAGGGTTTTCAGAGTAACACACACACCCATCACTCAAAGTTTATCCAAGTATTACGGAAAACTTTGTACACTGGATACATACAAATTCTACAAATCCCTATGTGTTGCCCATGGAGTAATATAGGATACACCAGCCAAAGTTTTTTTGAGGGGTATCCCGGTATTCACTCTTTAACTCATTGGGTGCCATAGAGGTAGCCCACATATTGCGTTGCAATAAGTTGGCTCCATCTCTGGCACTCGAAGGCTTACAAAAATGAGTACAACAACATCATCAACCTATTATTGAATGGATAAAATGCAATACACAAGCAAACAGGGGAGTTGCTAGACTCCTAAAAGACCAGGGGCTTGGGCCAACCCAAAGCATTATTAATACACATGCAGCCCAATTGCAGTACTATTAGTAGGGATAGGAATACCACTGCATGCCTCATGCTGGTAAAAAATCCTGGGGCTTTAAAGGAGCAGTAAACTTTTTTTTATGAAAACACACATTTTGTAGAGCATTTCCTACTGAATAAAACAAGGTCACTCCCACTGCTGTCAGATGTTTTATTCAAAATTTATAGCAGTTCAAATAACCAGGAAGTGAATTTACTGTGTTTACTTCCTGGTTCTTCTAACTGACAGGAAGTGACTGGCAGTTTCTATCACATTCTATGGAGAACTGTATGTCTCTGACTTTTCTGACTTTTTTCTCCATTAGAATCTAACAGGAAATCTAATTAGAATTTGACCACTAGAGGGTACTGCTAATGAAAAAAACATGGGTTTAAACTAATTACTTTAGAAATATAAATCTCTCGGCAGTGGTAGTACCCTTATTTTACTCAATAGGAAAATCCCTACAATATATATTTTTTCATAAAAAAGTTTACTGCTCCTTTAAACATGAAACTCCGGGCTTTAGCGCCATCAGCCAGTCTGTAAAATACCCTGCAAGAAAATATGTTTGTTTCTTTGAGTATTTAGACTTTTATTCACCTTGCATATGGGCAACATTTTCACAGCTACTGTAACATATGAAGAAAATGCAGCAGTTGTGAATCATTGTGTCTCTTGGGACATTTCACTCTGGCAACATGCCCTGTGACTGTCACAGAGAGACACTGCATGCTTCAACTTTTCTCACTGTGCAATATCGCAGCTACAGAAACAATGGAATTGAATTGAAATTTCAGAACTATCACAGGCTGGGATAATGTTGCCATACTGCTACACTAAAGCCTAGTTTATAAGGGGGTCTTTGGTGCAGCAGTTCTTTTGGAAAAGCAAGTAGATATAATGATTTCCTATGAGGTAGTTCACATCTGTGGATGCAAAAAAGTTGCCCATTTGAACTAGGCCTAAAACACACCAATATTTTCACTTGCTACACAAAAGCTGTCCGGACGAAAGACAACTGGCAAGCAGATTTTGCCTTTGACTTTTATCCATAGAGATTCTACAACCCACAGATGACTAACCACCTTAATCTATATTTTGTTCTGACAGAAGCTGGTATATTAAACATAATGAGGATAATTTATTAATATGAACTGGAGCAGTTCTGGGAAAAACAGACGGTACCATAGATGAATATAAAGGATTGCTCCGGTTATGCTTAGTACATTAGCCACATTATGTAGTAGGAATCAATAAATGATCAGTGCCGCATTGATTATAGAGAGGAACAGTAACACAGAGACTCGGTGTATTAATTCTGGCTTTATTAAAATAGTTACAACCATAATGTGAAACAAAGGAGAGATACAGGTGATGAAAAGAATATAAAAATAACAGGCTATGTACACCTTGGTCCGTGAGAAAAACTCAGATTGTGGAAAACCCTCCATCCAGACACGTTCCATGCAAGAAGCCCCACCCATGTACATAAGAAGATCACAGAATTCTAAACACTACAGCTGGGGTAGCTACTTGTTGGACTTCTAACTGTTGGGGATGACAACTCCCATTAACTCCAACCAGCCAATGGTGCTAAAAGGAGATCTCCTGATTGACTGATGTGACAAAAATCAACACCCAGTGCTGGACTTTAAGAAAATGGCTAACAAACCCCCCAAAAACATCATGCTCATGTAAATGTATAGATATATAATGGATCTACACATTTAAAGACAATTCCCAATTCAAGGACTTTACTATGGCAGTTAAGGAGCATATTACCATACATAGGAAGAAAATAGCACTGTAGTGCCAGTTCTGGTGTCAGGAAGTAGTACTTTATTCTTCCCTTAGTGGTTAGAACTCTGTGATGATGATGAAGTTGAGTGAGCCAAAAGCCCACTTCCCTTAATAATGCATTACCAAATCATAGCCACTTGCAATAATTCCTCAACGCCACTAGTTTTAGTCACATGGGAGGGGCTTCATAACACAACTCATGAATTGTAAAGCCTGGTGCACAGTAGACACTTACACCAAAGTCTGTTCACTTTGGTCACCACAAATTACTCTTTCCTTTTTCTAAACTTCAGCCCTGAACAACCGATAACAGTCTAGGTCCAACCCCTTAGATGCCAGAGACATCTCCAACACATTGCTTTTCAAGGGTTTACAGGATAAATCTTTTTTTTTTTTTTTTATAGAAAATATATGCTATAGGGCTTTTTCTGCTGAATAAACAAGTGTACTCTCATTCCTGACAGTTTCTTTATTCAAGGGATATCCTATAACATACAGTCCTAGAATGCGTCGCTCACTGTGTGCGTAACCGCACATGTGCAGTAGGGACTCTCAGAATGGGCTGATCTGGAGCGGAGAGCTCTGGAAGGCTGACAGCCTGTCAGTGCTTCCGGATCCGGGGCAGCAGTGGAGGCGGATGGGTGATAAACTGTCACCCAGCGCCTCAGCTGCTGCCCTGGAGCCAGGAGCCTTGACAGGCTGGGAGCCAGGAGCCTTGACAGGCTGTGAGCCATCCGGAGCTCCCCGCTCTGGATCAGCCCGTGTATACGGCTTTGTAACTAGTATAACTATAATGAAGTAGTAGATTTGTTACGATAACATTCTGTGAACAACTGTAGTCAGTGACTGACCTCTGACATAGAATGCAACAGGCACCAGGTAATCTGTAAATGAGCTGTGTTAAGGTGTAAGAAACAAAAAAACATAACAGTTTACACTGTAATATATGCAAATGCAGCAGGAAAACTTGTTTTACTCACCATGAAAAGCCCTGGAATTGTTTTTTTCCATAAAAAAAATGTATTGCTCCTTTAAGGATAGATCCTCCCTCCCTGAGCTAGTCAGAATGTAATGATAGTTCTAATCATGCCATATACATAAATCTTGTTATTATTATTATTCTTTGTTAAAGAGAAAGTAATGTCCTAATATAAACATACATGGAATTACTCAGTGTAATTTTATTTAATTACATTGAACAATTCAATGTATGTTTATATTAGGACATTACTATCTCTTTAATCACTCCAGCAACACAAACAGATACATTACCTAATTGGCAAAGTCAACCCAATGGCAGGTTTCAGAGCACATTTGACCATATTTATACAAGTAAACTGGAGTTATTATGGAGTAGACCAATTGCACTATAGGAAAAAAATGAAAAATCCTAAATTCTCATGAACTTGAATAGAGCTTTTTAACCCAGAGGTGTAACTAGAAGCCACCAGGCCCTGGTTCAAGAATTGCCATGGGTCCCTCCCCAACGACATTGCCCCTCCTCAAACACATTGGCGCCCCCATTGGTCATCTCCACTGGCCACCTCCACATTGCCCCCAATGTCCACATTGCCTCCACATTGTCCCCAATCTCCACATTGCCTCCACATTGTCCCCAATCTCCACATTGCCATCACATTGTCCCCCATTTCCCCATTGTCCTCAATCTCCACATTGCCATCACATTGTCCCCCATTTCCACATTGTCCTCAATCTCCACATTGGCTCCACATTGCCCCCAATCTCCACATTGTCCCCAATCTCCACATTGCCACCACATTGCCCGCAATCTCCACATTTCTAACACATTGGCTCCACATTGCCCCCAATCTCCACATTGCCTCCACATTGTCCCCAATCTCCACATTGCCTCCACATTGTCCCCAATCTCCACATTGCCACCACATTGGCTCCACATTGTCCCCACTCTCCACATTGCCCCCATCTCCACATTGGCTCCACATTGCCACCACATTGGCTCCACGTTGTCCCCAATCTCCACATTGCCCCCCATCTCCACATTGTCCCCAATCTCCACATTGCTAACACATTGGCTCCACATTGCTCCCAATCTCTACATTGCCCCCAATCTCCACATTGCCCCCACATTGTCCCCAATCTCCAGATTGGCTCCACATTGTCCCCAATCTCCACATTGCCCCCAATCACTACATTGTCACCACACTGCCCCCACGTTGTCAAACTCCTACTTCCCTGGTGGTCCAGGGGTGTGGCAGGAGAGGTCTGTGCCTTCTTCCGCACAGACCTCTATGCAGAATGCAGATGGAGCCCCGTGCGGTTCTCAGTACTGCAGATGGCTGGGTGATGATGTCATCTCTCAGCGCTCTGCACTACTAGAGTGCCGGAGGGAGATCCGCTTATCAGAATGTTGTGGGAGCCAGGCGGTGGGGTCGCAGGAGCCGGCCAAGCGCAGGTGCGACCCTTGCAACATCTATTGTTACACCACTGTTTTAACCGCTTGAATGTCAGAGAGCTCTCCATTGCATTGTTTCATAATGCATTGGAGACCTCTCTAGCATTCAAGGGGTTAAAAGGCCAATTTAATTCAACAGTAATTTTTAGTCGACCCCTGTATTGCAGGTGGTTTACTCCAGACTAACTTCAGTTTGCTTTTATAAATATGGGCACAGGGTCTCTTTGCAGAAAGCAAAAGATATAGGCAGTTACGGACCATACCAACAACATGGTAAAGGGGAAAATACAATTTTGCAGATTTCCATTGATTTAAATGGAGTTATAAACCCTTAAATACCAGACAGATGTGCAACAAATTACAGTACAATGCACTGGAGATCATTAGCAGTTAATGGATTAAAATATCCATTTACATAAATGGGAATCACGTATTTTTTTGTCCCCTTACACTTTGGTTTGCTCCAGAATTATACCTCTTTTGCTTACTTAATTGAACATTTTTGAGTCATCAGTGGAAAACCCAGGGTGATATATTATATGGAAAATGGTACTGGTGTAACATGTCGATTCACACCACTTGTAAAACACAGGGTTTGGGCTCAGTTCTGGACTGTCATGGGTTGTTATACCCTTAAAGGAGCAGTAAACTTTTTTTTATGAAAACGCATATTTTATAGAGCTTTTCCTGCCGAATAAAACAAGGTCACTCCCGTCGCTGTCAGGTGTTTTATTCAAAAATTATAGCGGTTTAAATAATCAGGAAGTGAATTTACTGTGTTTACTTCCTGATAGTTCTAACTGACAGGAAGTGACAGGCAGTTTCTATCACATTCTATGGAGAACTGTATGTCTCTGACTTTTCTGACTTTCCTCTCCATTAGAATTTAACAGGAAATCTAATTAGAATTTGACCACTAGAGGGCACTGGTAGTGTAAAAAAACATAGGCTTAAACTGTAATAACTCTGGAAATATAAGTCTCTCGGCAGTGGGAGTACCCTTATTTTACTCAATAGGAAAATCCCTACAATATATATTTTTTCATAAAAAAAGTTTACTGCTCCTTTAAGGACCCATGATGGTCATGGACCGTCATGGAATTCTGGGCTCCCTGCGCGGCTGCACGCTGTTCGGGGAGTCCGGAATCAGATTCGGGGGGGGGGAATGGTCCCTGGTCCTTAAATGACCACCCTGTGAGTGCGCGGCCAGTACTTAAGGGGTTAAAAGCCCCATTTGAAGGAGCAGTAAACATTTTTATGGATAAAAAATATACAATATATCTATTATATATATATATATATATATATATATATATATATATATATGTTGTAGGGTTAATCCTGCTGAGTAAAAAAAGGGCACTCTCAAGCTGAAGCTTTCCAGAATTACTATTGTTTAATTGTTTTTCTCACATTAACATTGCCCTCTTGGGGCCAGATTTCAGATAAGTATTTTGTTGCATTCTGTGGGCGAGGGGAGTCAGTGACAACAGGACTCTATAGAATGTGATAGTAACAGCTTTATCATTTCCTGCCAGTTACAACTTACAGGAAGTAAGATCTCTGGATCTGTTTCCCGAGAGTTTAACAGTTTTGAACGGTTATAACATTTGAATAAAACATCTGTCAACAGTGGGAGTACCCTTATTTTACTCATCATTAAAGAAAAAGTTTACTCCTCCTTTAAATCAATGACCATTTGTATTTATCCCCTGGTGCAGATGGTTTGCCCCAAAATGACTCCATTTTATTTGCACATCCGCTCCTTAGTCTCAGTTCTCTTGTTCATTATAAATTATTATCCACAGGAATGGAAATGGAGAATCAGAGAACAAAGTTGGTGGATCCTTCACTGAAGTCAAATATTTCATTTATTTTGGAAACACCCTGTCTGTATAAGAGTAACAAAAATGAAAATAATTTGACACCGAATCTAATTTGCGAGGAGATTTTTCACAAGTCGTGATTGTAACAAATATCAAATAAACATTTCATGTAGACATTGTTCAAATACTTTACATTCCTGGCAATTAAAAGAGGTTCATAAAATCTTTAACACTGACGTAACACGGTATTATATTTTAGAGATAAAAATCTTGGTTACAGCGTTCCAAAGAAGGATTCTTACAGGCTGGACTTTAAACACTCGAGAAAAGTGTTTCAAATACAGTCCTGTGCTAGACTTTCATTCACTTGCTGTACCCCATACTTGTGTTAACACTTAAAGTAACAGAGGGTTGTGCAACACATTGCTTCTCAATGTTTTAACAAACCTTTGGTCCTTAAAGGTAATGGTTAACTCTTACGGAGTCTTTCAGCCTTATGTATAAATACAGAGACGATCAGGTCTGGATCAAACCAACTTCCCCATAGGAAATAATAGAAAAAGCACCTTAAAGATTTAAATTTTAAACCTCTTGAATACTTGTGGTCTACAGAGCACTGAACCACAATGTGCTGAAGACTTCTACAGCATTAACCCTTTGAGTGCATTGCTTTGGCACTCAGAAGGTTAAAGGGGTAGAAAAACCATTCAAATCAGTAGGAATTTTGCTAAATGTTATTAGCCAACTACAGTGCAGTTGGTTTGCTCCATAACTGATCCACTTTGACATTATAAGTACATAAGGCCCTATATATCCATCTGACTGACTATGTAGATTTGCAGACAGGTCTAATACACGTTCCCATATATGGAATCCAACTTAATAAATCAATCATTTGGGCCAACTCTTTGGCCTCATGCATGCAGTGTAAATCAACTGCTGGACTCTATAGCTCATAATAATTGCAGCTCCTTTAACTAAACAGAGTCTCAAAGACCACTATATGAGGAGGTCATAGTAAGCTTGGGCTATAGCAAGGCAATTCAGGTAGATATGATTGGATCGTTGATGTAATGTACATTGCAACAATCCAATCACTTGTGTAAACATCTGCATGTGCAGAGACTCCATGCTGCAGCTGACCTGAAACCATTACCAGTCACCATGAAGTTACAGCAGATGTACAGGGTGTGAGGGGTGTTAACTGTTCTGGGTGACTGCTTATGCTGGCCTTGCCACTGCTGTACAGCCACTTTTGTGCATGAGGCCTTTTTCCATTAACGTTTATTTTTTTTTATCGCCCTGGTGTTCACATTAAAAACTTTCAGACAGAATACCATTAAAATACAAAATGCACATTCTAAAAATCATTGATTATCCTGCATCTGACATACAGACATCTCAACACCTGGGAACTCCCTGGGCTTGCTTCTGAGACTCTTAGGGTAAGTGTAAGAGGGTCCAGTGTTACCTCTTCAAGATCTGCAGCAATTAACTGTTTTCTACCAGAAAGGCAGAGGGAGCAGTCCTGCTTGTGTTGTATGTTTATCAAGGCAATCAGATCAGTGTTGGGCAACCTGAGACCCCCCCCCAGTTGTTGCAGACAACAATTCCCATCATTCCCACAGCCAAAGGCTGGCAGGGGGTGATGGGAACTATAGTCCACAAGATCTGGAGGGCCTCAGTTTGCACATTCTTGCTCTAAGTCAGGGGTGTCCATTTTCAGTCATCAAGAGCTACCAACAGTCCAGGAATTAAAGGGATAGTAATACTTTGTTTTATTTTATTTTGTAGGCATTAAAAAAACATGAAGAACGATATAAGTCTTATCTCTCGAACCTTTATGGTTTAAGAGATATTCACAAGCAAAGTATCCCCTCCCGCCCCTTTTACCTAGTGTAAGCCATCTCTTCTCAGATGTGGAATCCAGTCCACAGACCAAACAGATAACAGCAGGGGACAATCTTCTTCCTATGAGAACAATGAAAGCCCTGCCCCCCTTGACAAGTTTTTCAGATTTTTCCCTTATCTTCATTGAAGATTGTCCCTCTGTGCAATCTACCTGGGCACATCCCTTCTGATCTGGCTGAGCAGTGTTACATCAGTATAAGGGTTGGGAGGGGGGTACTTTGTTATTGAATTACTCTTGAGCTACAACTCTGACAGTACTGATATAACATTCCCCAAAGTCCATATACTATGATGATTAATTAGAGCCGCTTTTATTATGAAACATTACTACCCCTTTAAAGATTTCCCTGTTTGAGTAAAGCTGGTCCAATCAAAATAAATGAGCCACTGATGAGCTCACCTGTTATTAATCAGTGAAATCCTTAAATTCTGGCCTGTTGGTAGTCCTTGAGGATTGAACCTGTACAGCCCTGATCAAAGTTATGTTATAGGTTCATTGACACCTGATTGGAGCACCTATGGGTTACAGCAAAGAGGGACATATCCCCTAAAATCTATGTTATGAGAATGCTAAGGGTTAATATCTTGAAGATCTCAGAGTTAGCTCATTTGGAAAGTTCCTAGGTATGGCCATCTTTAATTAACCCATTGGATGCTAGATAGGTCTCTAATGCATTACAAAGCAGTGTACTCTAGCACCCAATAGTTTAATATTTCTGTTAGACCGGGGGGGTGGGGGTGTAAACCTTTGATTCTCCAGATATTGGAGACTACAGCTCCAGCATTCACCAACTAGCCAAAAGCTGGTTACAGATGATGGGAATTGTACTGCCCAGCCGCTAGAGAGCCAAAGATTGACTGTTCCTGGTCTAGACGCTTACCACTTGCCCACTACCAACCAGTTAATCACTTCCGTGCACCCTTATCAACTTTCATTCCCCTTTCTATGAATCTATTCACCTACAAAACATATATATGCCATTTGGAATCAAGAAGGAATTTTTTTTCCCCCCATTCAAGGCAGAATTTTAAATTGCTAATTGAGGGAGTTTTTTGTGCCTTTTGGATCAACGATGATAAACAGGAATAGGAAAAGGTTGAACTAGATGGACGCAAGTCTTTTTTCGACCTAAATTACTATGTTACTGTGTTACTATTTGCACTGTCTCCTGTGGTAAGGAAAAAGATCCGGTCTAGCACTAACATCTATACCTTATGTATCAGACACAGGGCCAGATTTCAATCCCAGATGCCCCCATGGCCACACCCCCAATCCCATCCACTGCTTCTTAGCACATGAAATACCCTTGGTTTAACCCCTTGATTGCTAGAGAGCTCTCTCTAACATCCAAGGAGTTAAATAATAGCTTGTAAAGGAGAATATAAAGTGGTGCAGGGATGTTGAGATTACTGTGGACGTACCCACAATTCAGAATTTGGGTGTGGCCAGCATAGCTGAGGCGTCCTCTCAAAATGTGGAGCAGTTACCTCTTCTGACTGAAATCCGGCCCTGATCAGACAAAACAACTGTTGCCTGAAATCATTTCTCTTGGTGACCAATTTTGAAGCAATCAGCAGTGAATGGTCGGCTTAGGTTTTACTGCCATTTCCGCTGTCTTTAAATTGCCAGGAATGCCTTGAATCATGTATTAAAATTATTTAAGCTTCGGGTTGAAGCACAAATGCTTCATTTGTTGTCATATAAATTATTCCACCGAGTTCTATTGCAGATTCCTGGAAAAATTGATTTTTAATCTGCCACCTTACTGGAAAATGTATCATGTCTATGGCATTTCAGGGAAACGCTTTGGACTGTATTCAGTGAGCTTAACTCCTTGAAAGCCAGAGGGTTGTGTAAAGCATCACTTTGCAATGCTTTGGTCTCCCCTCTAGTCCTGAAGGAGAAGTTAAAGCCCCAATGGGGCTTTAGGGGATGTATGAAAATCCCCAATTGGCCTTTTAACCCCCTGAATGCTAGAAAGGTCTCCAACACATTGCTAGGCATTCAAGGGGTTAAAATAACCTTTTAAAAGAATAATAAACTTTTTATAAACCTTTGAGTGCCAGAGGGGAACGCAACACATCACAAAATCCATGAGTTGTGTACCTCTGCCACTCACAGGGTTAAATGAAAAGTTTTGTGTGTGATAGGGTTTTTCTTGATGTAACAAACAATATTCCCTTAGCTTAGAGAATCTTCCTTCAAACAACATTATATCCTTCACTTATCTTTTACATCAAACTATTCAAAGAGCGACAACTACTGTCCAAAAGGGGAACTGTTTTTTTTATATTGCATTCTATGGGAGAGATTGAGTAATAGAACATGGAGGTTATGCACTAAGGTGTGATAAAGAGGAGATAACTTTATCACTATCTATCACTTCTCCAGTTTCTATGTTATTCTATGGAGCCTATGCACTAAGATCTCTCCTACTAGATAAATGTTAGTGTGCTGGAACCACAGAACAACATAAGAACTGGATAAGTGATCCCAACTTTATCACACCATAATGCATGTTCCCCTATGACTTTCCATAGTAGGTGATAGGAACAGCACCACCTGGTGACCCAAACAGAAAATTGCAGTTTAATGTAACAAAAAGACAAGTTTCACCTGTAATACATTTTGAATTAAACCTTTGAGTGCTAGATGTGTACAAAGCAATGTGTTGCACACAGGGGAGGGCTGGCAACAGCCCAATGTCCCAGACCCCTCCCGTTTGTTAATTTTGAAATTGCCAATAACCCTTTGAGTGCCAGATGGGTATGCCACGCATTGCTTTGCAATGCGTGGCATACCCCTTTGTCACTCAAAGAGTTAGTGTTGTGAAGTAAGGCAAGCAATGCCACAAAGCTTACAGTTGAAATGGGGTTACACTGGTGCAACTACAGAGCTTACAATGTAAGTAAAGCTACACTAGTGATACCATAGAACTTACAAGATAAATGAGTTATGCTGCTAGTGTAGCTCCACTTGGACTGTAGCTCCATTTCAACTGTAAGCTCTGTGGTATCACTAGTATAGCTACATTTGCAGCAACAAGCGGGAGTGGCCCAACAGCCCAGACATATGACTGGCCTGGGGGCAATTGCCCCCCAGGCCACCCTTCTGGCACTCAAATGGAATAGATGTTTCCCAGAGGAGGGACTAACCTTATTTTACACAGCAGAAAAATCTCTTCAGCATATACATTTTTGTTAAAAAATAGGAACTGCTCCTTAAATCCATGGTAAATTAGGGGATTATTTTATTCCCCCCCCTTACTGCTGTTGGTTTGCGCCAGAATACCTGCTCCTTAGCTTCCTACAAGACAAAGAAAGGAGACGGCTCCCAATAGTGCAACAATGCAAAGGACAGGATGAAATGAATGGGAACAAATGGTAATGTACTCACAAGCACTGTGGTCAGGTCAGGAATATTCCAAAACATCTGACAATATAAAATATGTTCATGGATATGGTGTCCAACTATAGTTTTACTTACCGGCCACTAGAGGTATCTTTGAGCCTCGAAATGGGTAAGAAATGGCTTTTTGATGTGTTTTATTGATTTTAGTGTGTTTGTTACATACCTGCTTTAAGCCTTTGAGTGCCAGAGGGGTACGCAACGCATTGCAAAGCAGTGCGTTGCGTACTCCTCTGGCACTCAAAGGGTTAATAAATATTACATTGTGGAGATTATACTTCAGGGGCTGGATTCTATTGCAGGTGCTAATTTTATCACTGCTTTTATCTCCAGGTTTCCCCATAGACTTCAGTAGGAAAATATTTGATAAAACAGGTGTTAATATTTATCACCCTATAGTCAGCGCTACGGAATTAGTTGGAGCTATATAAATAAAGAATAATAATAATCACCTGCAATAGAATCCAGCCCCAGATGAGCAGCCATCTTCTTTAATTCTGGTGTTTGCAAGACCTGAGACAGGTCACTATCCAGGACATACTTGAAAAGGAGAGAAATCTCAATGAATTCTTCCTGGTAAAACATTTTCTAAACAAACCTCCATGAGCATGTATTGTCAGATATTTTGGAATATTCCTGACTTGACTGCAGTGCTTGTGAGTACGTTACCATTTATTCACCCTGTAGTTTGTATTGCTGCACTATTGAGCGCCCTCGCCTTTCTTTGTCTTGCATGTTTCTGCTGTTTTGGGAGGAGCAGTCTTTAACCTTTCTCTTTTACTCTGAAATCTGTTAGCTCTGTCTGGGACAGCATCCATCCCAGGAGCGCTTTTGGCTGTGGCCTACATATGTAGGATCCCAGCTATCTAATTTTGAGTACCCAATGGTGGGCCTATATAGTGGTTGTCCAGTTGTCATTTTGATTTTGCACAAGGGGCGCTCTCTGTGTTTCTCCCTTCCTCCTTTACCTTAGCTTCCTGAATGTGGCTTTTAGGGCTTTAGCCGCAAAAAAAAAGAGGAGCAAATCCTGAGCAAAACGACTTTACCATAGAGTAAAAAAATAAACATTTCCCAAATTAGTACTGCACTAAATTGAGTTTTTAAACCTTTGAGTGCCAGAGGGGTACTCAGTGCATTGCTTTGCAATGCATTGCATACCCCTCCCTCTGGCACTTAAAGGTTTAACCCCCATTTCAGGGGTTAAAAATCCCCTCTGGGAAGTTTTATTTCTCCTGTATTCTGTAGTTGGTTTGTTCCAGTGTTCTTTAGTGATTAAAGCCCTTTATATCTGTAAGCCTGTTTTAGGCCAAACCATTAACACTTTTCTAGAGGGGTTTTCTCGTGAGTGAAGCTGTGATTGAACGTGTGATGTGGAAGGAAAAAGCACTCTGTTCTGCACTTGAAATAAAAAGTAAGAAAAGGAAAAGCCTATAAAACATATTAGAAGAACACTGAACTTCCAATTTGCACAAAAAACATCAACAATTTACAAAATACTTTTTTCGATACACATATTTGACCCAATTTTTACACTTGATTCAATTCTTCACATCTTAGTCTTTGTACATTACTCTCTCTTGCATTTTGTGCATCTCATATAAAAACCTTCAATAATTTCTCCTGTCATCTCTACACAAAAGATTCCTCTACTACACGGCTCTGGTCCTTGGCGTCACTCGTAGGGTCTGCACTCCGTAGGTTACACCACTCTGTTCTGCTCGGAATCACATCACTCTCTACATCCTCCACTTGAGAAGCTCCCGGAGATCTAGACTCGCTGTGTTTGAAATACTCTTTGACTGTATTTCTTACTGATGAAGGCAGGATAATGCGTATACTGTGGGTGAAGGAAGCTATGGTATTGCTATGGTTTTGATTAAGTGCTGGCTCTTTTATGGTCTCCTCGGTATGAATCTCCCTTAAACTGTGTTCTTTCTTAACAACTTCATTGTCCCTATCAACAGCCCAATCTCCTGTAGCCCCATTTGTGCTGTCTACTTGTGTTTCGTTTGCAGGAGACTTTTTCAGTATATGTTTCAGTTGTGTTTGCCAGTGAGGTTTTTCCATATCAGAATGTTGCCTCCTAGAGACTGAATGCAGGACCAAAGGGGCGTTTTGGCCATAAAACACAGTTTGGGGTATATGGGGCTTCATATTTTGAGACCTTAGGTTCTCTGAATTGGTGTTTGAATTTTCATCATCCAAGTTTTTTACTTGCATGATATTTGGAGGCATAAAAAGAGTGATTTTAGTGTGCTTGAGACTTTCATCATTGGTAGACTCTGGTCTCCTGATTTCTATGTGCTTCACAGATGTTTCTCTGCGAACACAATTGCCATTCTCTGGAGCTGCTTTGGGTTCAATATGATTTGGTTCACATTTTGGTTCCAGCAAAAGGTTAAGTCTGTTCTTGGCTTCACCAGAATAATGTAAATCATCAACTTCTTTACTTAAAAACACATTATCTTGGTTGACAATTTTTACTGGGCCCTCACTGTTGACTTCAACATCCATCCTTCCACTATTTATACTACTATGCCTTATAGTTTCTTCCTGCTCCTCATATGGGTCTATATCACAGGCATTATTACCTAGTAATGTTGACAAGGGGATATGCCATTCTTTCAGTTTCTTTTTGGATATTTCTGGGGACAGTGTGTGTAGCCTGGCTGATGTCCCAAACATAAATGGCAGTGAGGTGACTTCATTGGGGCTGAATACAGAGGACTCTGAGCAGTAAGAGAAAGCACTGTCAAGAGAACTCAGAGAGGAGGCTGAAGGGGAGGTGGTGGTAGAAGAAAGGCTTGAAAAGCTTGATCTGTTGGAAGGGTTGGATTTCTGTGGACTGCTTTTCTCCATTCTCATGCCTGGTTGAGGGGACCTCCAAAAGGTTTGTCGTGCTTTGTTCATATTCAGACTTAGTCCTTTATCCAGAAGCTTCTGGCTTTCAAGCTGCAACTGTTTCAGCTGATTTATATAGTCAATGTGATTATGCATAATGGTGGCATCGCAACTAGACTGACGAGCAACAGGCTCGTGGTCTTGGACAGGAAGCTTGGAACTGAGACAAACACTTGGTTCTGAGGCGCACCTATCACGGGCAGGACTGAGGCAGCATGCAGAGTCTATGTTGTTAAATGGATCTTTGTTGTAGCTTTCTAAATTATTCATCCTTGTTTTACTCTGATAACAGGCAGCTATTTCACTAAATAAGTCCCAGTCTTCTCTGTCTTCCAACAGTAAAGACTCATCGAACATCCCATCTACATCTTTCAGCAGATTAGGGTCAGATTTGTCCAAGTCTGAAGCTACAAACTCAAGTTCGTCAGAGGAATCCTGTCCGTGGATTAGGCTTATTCCTGGAAACAGAAGCTTAATTAGTTAAACTGTAAAAATGTAAAAGTAAAAGATGACGACATTTTGTTTGTCAACCTATTTGATTTATTGTAATTTGGCTCTTTTCTAACTTAAAATCTTTTTTACAACTGTATTATAAATGGCCATTAGACTTGTGAGTATGTATGTGGGTATGTATATGCATTCTTATATATGTGTGTGCTTGTGTATCTGTATGTCTAAATCAGTGATTCTCAACCAGGGTGCCGTGGCACTTTGGTGTGCCATGGACATCAACTTAGGGTGCCCCATGTTTTCTATGAAGACTAACAAAAATTGACTTTTAAATAAAGATTTATAGAAATTGTTATGCACAATAGATTTAGTTTTGTTATTATGATTATAACACCTAATAATTACTGTATATTTATGTATTGTACCCTTCTTATGCCCTTGATAAAGTACATTAAATATGTTAGGGGTGCCCCGAATGTTGTAGATTATGTGCTAGGGGTGCCCCGAACAAAAAAAGATTGAGAACCACTGGTCTAAATAGATGTGTTCATGTATGTGTGTGCATGAGTGTATACAGTACTGTGCACAAGTTTTATGCAGGTGTGGAAAAATGCTGTAAAGTAAAAATGCTTTCAAAAATAGATACGTTAATAATTTATTATTATCAATTAACAAAATGCATAGTGAGTGAACAGATAATGCTGTTTTCAAGGCAAAGGGTGGTCACACCAAATATTGATTTGATTTAGATTTTTCTTCTGTTCACTCACTATGCATTTTGCTAATTGATAATAATAAACTATTAACATGTCTATATTTGAAAGCATCCTTACTTTACAGCAGTTTTTCACAGCTGTCTAAAATTTTTGCACATTACTATATATATATATATATATATATATATATATATATATATATATATAATGTATATGTGTGTGTATGCATGCATGTATGTGTCTGTGTATACATGTATGTAGGTATGAGTGTGTGTACTATGTGTATGTGTGCAAGTGTATTTATGTATAATATATATATGTGTCTGTGAACATGTGCGTGCTTTTATGTATGTATGTGTGTCTGTATATACAGGTGTGTAGGTAGGAGTAGTATGTGTGCGCGCGAGTGTATTAATCTGTGTGTGCGTATGTGTGCATGTGTGTGTCTACTGTATGTATACATGTGTATGTAGGTGCGAGTGTATGTATCTTTGTGTGTATAAATATGTGTGTGCTTTTATGTATGTATATGTGTGTGCATGTGTATGTTTCTATACATACGTGTGTGTACATGTATGTATGTATGTATGTATGTATGTGTATATGTATGTGTCTTTGTATGTATGAGTGTGTGTATCTGATATAATAGAGTTATCTGAGTCAAATATTCAGTTTGATTGCAGTTGTACGCAACAAGCTTTGATAACACCATCTATCCCGCAAAGAACAGAGATGCGGCCAGTATAATGATACATAGTCGCATAGCCTATTCATTATATCTCACCTCTTTTGAAGAGGTTGAGGAATGAAAACATTGAGTTATCACACATTACTCTTTAAATTAGTTGCCAATAACCTTGGCTCCTATACTAAGGTTTTTCCTTATGCTATAATCACAATAGATGTGATCTCACAACACATTCATTTTAACGTTTTATTTTTAATTTAATAAAAGCTAAGTTTTGATACACCATTGAAACAAGGCTCTTACCAATGACCCAGGTTTCTATAAGAAATGTAACATGGTAAATTATTTACTGCCATATAAAGGGGTCCAAAGGATTGCATAAAAGAGAATACTTTTCTTTCTCTTTAGAAAGTAAAATTGTTTTACGTTAGAGAGGCCTGCAATGGCTTGGAAGGCAATGTGTTAGATATGTCTGTAGCATTCAAGGAATTACAAGCCCAATTTAACCCCTTGGCTGCTAAGCAATGTGTTGCGTACCCCTCTGGTGCTTAAAGGGTTAAAAGCACCATTTAAAGGGATAGTAATGTTTCAAAATAATAGAAGCGCCAATTAATCTTCATAGTATTTGGGCCATGGAGAGTGTTGTTATACTGCCAGAGTTGTATTTCAAGAGTAAACTGAGCCCCCCCTCCCGCCCCTTTTACCTAGTATAAGCCGCCTCCCCTCAGATGTGGAATCTGGTCTATTGACCAGACAGCTCACAGAAAGAGACAATCTTCTTACTGTGAACATAAGGAAAACCCTGCCCCCTTGACAGGGTTTTCGGGTTTTTCCTTATGCTCACTGAAGATTGTCCCTCTCTGAGATCCATCTAGACAGTCTTGCTGCTCTGAGGTGAGCAGTGTTACATCAATAAAAGGGGCAGGAGGGGGATACTTTATCATTCAATTACTCTTGAACTACAACTCTCTCAGTACTGAAATAACAATCTGCATGTCCCAAATACTATGAAGATTAATTGGATCTGCTTTTATTTTGAAACATTACTATCCCTTTAACATGATGGGAATTCTCAGAATGAGTATGTCTGCCATGTTGCAGTGGTTTGCTCTGGAATAGTTCAAAAAACGATGCTTTGTATATCTACCTCAGTATCATATAATGCACTCACCTGCTAAATCATCATTGCTTTCTGTCTGCTCTGGGTCAGGTCTCCTAAACAGGGATTCTGCATCATTCCCAAAGATGTGCTCATAATTCTCTATCAGAAACTGCACCAGAAGAGCTACCTAAATAGGTAAAAAAATAAAGATGTTATCTGATCACGATTCTCCTAAGCAAAACCAATTTGACAGGTTAGTTTCCCCTCAGCTATTTTTGCACTAGTTTGATACATAAGGAATGATGTCCTGTTTGATGTTGAAATGAAGGAAATCCTTACACAGGGAACAAAGTGTGCAGACATGCTAAAAATACAGATTAATTGGAGTGGACATCAGCCAGAGCCCTCAGCTTGTTGGGAAAGGAATCCCCGGTAATTTCATTGTTTCCATTAATTATGTAAATATTTCTATAATTAGGACATTTGGAATGTTAGGTTGTGAGGATTTCAGAAGAGGTTGAAAAATAACTGTTCTGACAGCTTTCATCATAAACCAAATAGGGACATATGTATATATGCAAAATGGAGCGATTCTAGGGCAGATCATCATCATAGGGGCCAAAACCATTCCCAAACTTCCCATTGATTCAAATGAGGCTCTTAACTCCTTGAATGCCAAAGAGGCCTCCTTGAATGCCAGTACAAGCCTTCTGTATAAAAGAGGAACCATTCTGTGGTGAATTAACTGCACCAAATAGGACAAAAAAAAAATTTGCATTTAATTTAAATTGGGCTTTTAACCTACCTCTCAGGCACTCAAAGTGATTAAAGGAGCAGTAAACGTTTTTAGGCTCTCTCATACATACCGAAAGTCAATGGTGGGCACTCCAGAACAAAGGTAGCTGAAAGTGTTAACAACTGCCTAGGTGCACTTTGTAGTTAATAGCATACACATTTTACTTGGCACCCTCAATAGGACTCTGTGCTGTCTGCTTAGAGCACCACACGTAGAGCCAGGGGTGGATGATTTCATGATGACTTTTCAATACAGTCTGACACCTACTATGTTGGTTCACCTCTCCAGCAAGGACTACTTCTAAATATGTTTGACCCTACAACAGGATTCCGTGAGGTCTGCTTGAGACAGCCCACATTGAACCAAGGGTCATAGAAGGAATTATTTATGCTTGTTCTGGATGTCAAGTCCGAATCACCTTATAATACCACCAACACCAGGTGGCACATCCAAGCATTACAGCAGAGACATACACCAGACTATGTTGGATCTTTTTCCTCACATCTACCTTTTGACTGTGCTTTTGGACCTTAAAGGGATAGTAATACTTCGTTTTAACTTTATTTTATTTTGTAGGCATTAAAAAAACATGAAGAACGATATAAGTCTTATCTCTCAAACCTTTATGGTTTATGAGATATTCACAAGCAAAGTTTCCCCCTCCTGCCCCTTTTACCTACTGTAAACAATCTCTTCTCAGATGTGGAATCCATTCCATAGACTGGACAGATAACAGAAGGGGACAATCTTATTCCTATGAAAACAATGAAATCCCTGCCCCCCTTGACAAGCTTTTCAGGTTTTTCCCTTATCTTAATTGAAGATTGTCCCTCTCTGCAGTCTACCTGGGCAGCTCCCTTCTGCTCTAGCTGAACAGTGTGACATCAGTAAAAGGGGCGGGAGGGGGACACTTTGCTTGTGAATATCTCTTAAACCATAAAGGTTTGAGAGATAAGACTTATATCATTCTTCATGTTTTTTTAATGCCTACAAAATAAAATAGAGTTAAAACGAAGTATTACTATCCCTTTAAAGGCTATAATGCCCTTTGGTTGCCGCACCGACCCTAGAACTAGGGCTCTGTGGTGTCTGCCCAAGACAGCCCACGTAGAACCAGGGGTCTTTGGTTATGGATAATATACAGGATTACGATCAAGGAATATACATGGAATATGCCTTTGGAGTTCTTTATTTCAATACCACCAGCACTGGTTGTCGGATTAAGTATATGGCCTATGTAACAGCTTCACATAAGAACACAGCAAGTTTTGGTCTTTTTCTCATGGGTCTATGTTATCATGTACATTTGAAACAAAAGATATATTAACATATGATCTCACCTTTCTCGCTAACATACAGTGGGAAACAATGGTTTAATTTAAATTGTGTTAAACTGGCAGCATCGTAACCTGGGCGGTCATAAGCCACAGCGGTGTTTACAATGATGTGGTTATGATTAATTGTTTTGTTACATTCGTCTTGATACATTTCGTATTGATTGTTTCCCTCCATGATTAGTCTTGCTACATAGCAGATTAGCGCTCTGTTCACTGAGGTTCACACGTTACCAATACGTGATAAGCCCGGTGACTCAGGGATTAATACCTATCATTTATGCCATAGTATTATGTCTTTACATAGACTGATGTCACTCAGCGTTTCCTCGTGGCTTTTTGTCGCTATTCTACTACAGATTTTGTATTTAAGACCTGCATGTATCCACTGTTAGATGTCTTGGGAAAGGCTCCAGAATTGAAACATTGATTTTGTGACATTACTTTCAATAAATGTATTTTATTTCTTTTCCCAAAAGAATTGTATTTATATTATCTCTCTCTCTTTCTCTCTATTATATATATATCTAAATCTATACACGTTGGTAGCCAAAAAGGTAGAAAGTGGCACACACTAATGAATATACATAATGAACAAACAGCATAAAACTGGCTGGTGCAAGTCCCTTATTAAATAAGTATACAAAGGTACTCAGTCTGGGTTGACCCTGGTGGTTGAGGGAGACAGCACACATCTGGCTGCATTAATGGAGGAAGAAAAATTTTATTCCATCATGTCAAGAAGCCAAACGTTTTCTATCGTCATCAGGGCAAAATTGTTTGGCTTCTTGACATGATGGATATGATGGAATAAAATTTTTCTTCCACACAGATGTGTGCTGTCTCCCTCAACCACTGGGGTCAACCCAGGCTGAGTACCTTTGTATATCTATATATATCAGCCTGTGTTTTCCTTCGCTAGGCATTTAATGTATATGTTTCATTTTTTAATCACAGTATGCTTTTGACTTGATAAAGCTTATCCTTATTAGTTCAATAAAAAAGGTATTATTGCATACTGCAATACGCATTGATTTGACATCTACACCCCTGGACTAAAATAACTATCCTAAATTAAAAATATGATAGCTTGCAGAAAATGTATTCTAAGCAAGTTGAAGATAATTTTGGGGAGCTTGTGTCTCCTTGTCGTACGCCTTCTTTTGTGTTGATCTGAACCTTATCATTATTGACCTGTATTGATGGAGGATATTGATGTAAGCTTTATCTATTCCTTGGTTGATGAGGGCGTTGATTATTTTTTTTTTGTAGTCATTGAAGACTGTGCATAATGGAAGGTTGTATTCATTATGTACTCTATAACTTGTTGCAATGTTTGGACATGGTCCATTGTACTGGAACCTCGCCTGAAGTCTGCTTGTTTTTAGGTTGTGTTGGGTTAAGTATTGTATCCATTCTTCTTGAAAGGTTTTTGTGAAAACCTTGCAGATGACTGGCAATAGACTTATTGGTAGGCAATTTTTTTAGATCTGTCTTATCACCTTTTTGTGCAGTAGGATGATCTGCATTTTCCATGTTGCAGGCACTTTGAAAATAGTTTAGCTGGGGCTTTGAATAAGGGTTGACATCCGGCTTTCAACATTTTAACCCCTTACCACCCGAGGACGTACATGTACGTCCCGAGCGGATGTCCCAGGTGGACAGAGGATGTACATGTACGTCCCGGAAGTCATTGTAAGTAATGGGGTAAAAAAGTTAGGCGGGAGTTAATTGCCGGCCGCGTGCGCGCGCGGCCGGTCACTAAGGGGTTAATGGTGACTTTATCAGGTCCAGCTGCTTTGCCATTTTTCATTGATTTTATTGAAGCTTCTACTTCTTCTACCAAAACTTCTGGCGCAGCTTCAGCCTCTGACACTGAATTCAGTGGTTGTCCTTCATCATTATGAAGATTTGAATACAATTCTTCCACTCATTTAGGTATTTCTTGTTGCGTTTTTGTTGTGGAGTTTTTGGAGATTACTTACATCCTTAAAGGGATAGTAACACTTAATATGTAGAAATATATAAAAAATATATTGCTTTGCAATGCGTTGCACAACCCCTCTGGCACTCAAGGGGTTCAACTGTTCTACCATTTGACTAAGGTAACTGACAGAAGTGGGAATACCTTTGTTTTATTCAGCAGGAAAAGTCATTTAATAAGGGTTTTCATATAAAAATATTTACTGCTCCTTTAGCCTCTTGGATGCTAGAGTGGCCTTCGAGACCTCTTTAGCATTTAAGGGGTTAAAAACACCTTTAAAATCAGAGGGCATTTTAAGTGCTCCCTTACGGTTCTGTTAATTACCTCAGAAATAAACCACTTTTTTTGTGAATAAGTCTCACAATGACCAATGTCCTCATCCTGATTTGCAGTTCTGATGTTACCTTTTTGGTTGACCTGCTTTCCTCCTCAGGGTCACTAGCAGTGGGGAGCCATAACATATTGGGTGCTATGCAGAGTGCCAGATTGAAAGCCGTCATTTGGTTCTCTTCAGAGTTTTTTTCAATATGATGCAAAACAGCAAACAAGTGTTGCAGCAAAATGAAATTGGCCTCTGGCAGTTGCTCCACCAACCTAAAGGAATGAATGGACTTTGTTAGTGAAATGTTTCTGTGATAGTGTACAAGTTGCACTATGCAGTTCAGATCCTGAAAAATTCTCAGGATTTAAACAATCTTGATTTGGCTCAGTTGAAGTTAAACGAAACATATTTAATATGAAGTCGATATTCTTTAAAGGAGCAGTAAACTTTTTTTATGAAAAAATATATATTGTAGGGATTTTCCTACTGAGTAAAATAAGGGTACTCCCACTGCCGAGAGATTTATATTTCCAGAGTTATTACAGTTTAAACCCATGTTTTTTTTTACGATAGCAGTGCCCTCTAGTGGCCAAATTCTAATTAGATTTTCTGTTAGATTCTAATGGAAAGAAAAGTCAGGAAAGTCAGAGACATACAGTTCTCCACAGAATGTGATAGAAACTGCCTGTCACTTCCTGTCAGTTAGAACTATCAGGAAGTAAACACAGTAAATTCACTTCCTGTCAGTTAGAACTATCAGGAAGTAAACACAGTAAATTCACTTCCTGGTTATTTGAACAATTATAAATTTTGAATAAAACACCTGACATCAGTGGGAGTGACCTTGTTTTATTCAGCAGGAATAGCTCTATAAAATACGTGTTTTTATAAAAATAAGTTTACTGCTCCTTTAATACATCTACAGTATGTCAGTGAAATCTAGTTCATGATTATGTACTGGTTACTTCTAGATTTACTAGAATACAGTAGAAACTAACTTGCATGGCAGGGCGGACAGTCCTAACTTTACATCCATGCGATTAGATGTTCATGTTGTTTTAAAATGATACAATAAACAAAAGGGGGGAGATTCACTAAACGGTGATAAAGAGATGATAAAGTGGTGATGACTTCTCCATTTCCTAGTTTATTCTATAAAGCCTATTTGCTAAGATCTCCAGCGTTAGATAAATCTTAGTGCATAGGCTCCATAGAATAACATAGGAATTGGAGAAGTGATAAACTGGAGAATTCATCACCACTTTATCACCTCTTTATCACCGCTTAGTGAATCTCCACCAAGATGTTTTTATTAATCCCTGGAATACAACTGATTATCTACTGGTGGACCCATGAGAGCTTCCATCCAGTTGTCCTCAAGTTTGTGGAATCATATCTACGATTGATGGGAGCAGCACAGGGCCTACTGAGCCCTAAACAGTAAGTGCATTGGATGTTCTCCATGTTGTAACTTTATTTGTGCATTTTAATAGCAAAAGTTATTTGTATAGTTTTAGTGAAAAACTGGCTTTGGTTATTAGCTGCCATTTCTTCGCTTCTTACTCCTGATGCAATCCCAACTTTTGGTTTCCTGCAGACTCACTTCACAACTGTCACATTCTGGTAGCTGGAGATCAAGCTTATGTAATAATGTTCTTCCAGAACCCAACCCATGGTCTTTCATAGGGGTGTTTGTGCGTGTTTGTGGGAGTGTGTGTGCATGTGAATATATATGGGTGTGTGAATATGTGCGAGTGTAAATGTGTTTGTATTTATTTTTATTTGCCTGTACTTTATGAGTGAACCCTCATTCCATCTTCATCTTTCATATTGTGTATTTCCATGCCACCTTCCATGACCATCCGTGCCAAAAGATTTGTTTGGCCATGAGTAGTAATTTATTTATATTTTTTACATCATTTACTATTGTGTGATTTTAAAAATTCATTATTTTTATTATATACTAGCAGTGTGGGATGCCGTTGCCTGTCTGTTTTTGTTTATGAAAGTTTTGCATGTGATCACGTTCTGTTTTAGCGCTCCGCCCCCCCCAAGCTGACTTGAACTGCCATAGTGTCCCCATAGTGACACACACATCCCATAGTGACACACACATACACATCCCGTAATGAGACAGACACATACACATCCCATAGATACACACACACACACTTACACATACACATCCCATAGAGAGATAGACACATACACATCCCATACAGAGACACAAACACACACACACGCATCCCATAATGAGACACACACACACACACACAAATACACATCCCATACAGAGACACACACATACACATCCCATAGTGAGACAGACATATACACGTCCCATACAGACACATACACATCCCATACAGAGAGACACACACACGTGCTATAGTGAGACACACACATACACACATATCCCATACAGATACACACACCCATACACACATATTCCATACTGAGACACACATACAGATCTCATAGTGAGATACACACATATTCCATACTGAGACACACATATAGATCTCATAGTGAGAGACACACACATATTCCATACTGAGACACATATGCAGATCTCATAGTGAGACACACACACACATATATTCCATACTGAGACACACACAAACACACACATATTCCATACTGAGACACACATACAGATCTCATAGTGAGAGACACACACATATTCCATACTGAGACACATATATAGATCTCATAGTGAGACACAAACACATATTCCATACTTAGACACACATACATAACCCATAGTGACACACACATACACATTCCATACTGAGACTTACACAGTGTACCCATAGTGTGAGACATGCATACAGCCACAGTGGTCTTGAGTCCTATGTGATATCACACAGAGCAGGTCAGGGTACTTCTCCCAGCAGCAAAAACAGGTTTTGGTTCCTCACAACTTCCTGTATAGTGGAGGAGGTGGGGTGGTTGCTAGGCAACCAGCAGACATGACTCTGTGCAGGCAGGAAAGTTTGTAGGGAGGGGAATCAAGTGAAGTAAGAGTTATTTGGCTGTTATTTTGTTGGAGGAGATCACACTGTGTGGTGTAAACCTGTAGTCATTAGTAGGAGTGCAGCTGTGTGTCAGTAGGGAAGCATAAGCACAGTTACAGCCTTAACCCTTTGATTGCCAGAAAGGAATCCCATGCATTATGTTGCAATGTGTGGGATACCTTTATAGCACTGTGTGTTTGATGCTGTGTGTGTGTGTGTGTGTGTGTGTTTGATGCTGTGTGTGGTTGAATGCTATGTGTGTGTGTGCTTGATGCTGTGTGTGTGTGTGTGAGTTTGATGCTATGTGTGTGTGTATTTGATGCTGTGTTTGGTGCTGTGTGTGTTTGGGGTGTGTGTGTGTTTGCTGCTCTGTGTGTGTTTGATGGTGAATGAGCAAGTGGCAGCCATCTTGTTTTTTTCCTCAGTTGGATAGTGGTGGGCGGGCTGGAGAGTGGGAGCGGACCCAATGGGAACAGTAACTCCTCCTTACTGCCACCCCCCTGGGTGTGTGTGTCTCCTGAGGAGACATAAATTATGCAATGAGCCTCTTTTATATATAGATTTTGATTGGATATATATTTTTTTAATACTGATAGTATTCGTTCATTATTACATACATGCACTTTATATTTCAGTACATTTGTTTGTTAGATTCTCATTAATGCCAGCCATCAAATATTATACATCGTTTTCACTCATCTTTAGATTGGGTTGTTTGCAGATATGAATTCCTTTTTTTGTTTCACATGATTATGTTAATTTTTTTTTTGGTATATTTGTATATATGATACTTTTTTAGCCATTTAGAGCACTTCCACTTTTCCAGCATGTTGTTTTATTATTTAGAATTTCATCTATTCCACGTACCCAAGATTAATAGTATCAGCATTAGTTTGTCAGTGGTACTAAAGCATAGCTCCTCCTATTTTCTTGTCATTTACTTTACATAGTATCAATATTATGTTGTCAGTGGTACTATAATGTAGCTCCTCCTATTTTCTTTTCTCCTTTACTCTACATGGTATTAATATTATGTTGTCAGGGGTACTATAACGTAGCTCCTCCTATTTTCTTGTCATTTACTTTACATAGTATCAATATTATGTTGTCAGTGCTACTATAATGTAGCTCCTCCTATTTTCTTTTCTCATTTACTCTACAAGGTATCAATATTATGTTGTCAGGGGTAATAAAGCATAGCTCCTCCTATTTTCTTTTATCATTTACTCTACATGGTTCCATTATAAGACTCTTTGAATGACGTAAGCTTTTTTATACTATAACTCCCTAATTGGAGAGGTTGTCCAGCAAAATCTGGAGGGTTTCAAGTTGTCCATTCCTGGGCTAAATGAACACATGAAGAATAAATACTATTGTATTGAATGCACTGAAGTCTGGAATACTGCAGCTATTTATAGGGAGATTGCCAAATACAAACAGACTAACAGAACTGTGATGGTGAGAGACGCAAAGAACTATTTACACCAATCAGATACACTGACCTTTTTATGGTTTCAACCTTATATTCATGCTGTTCCATATCTGTAACCTCCATCCATAGTCCGTACATGTCTGAGGATAGAATACTGTCAGGTATATTGCGCAGAAAATCCTGAATCAAATATACAAATATAATAAAATATAATAATCAAATATACACGTACAGTAGGATGGTCAGTTCAGAGGGAAACAGAGAGATACAAATGTACACAAATCATTGGATACTAATAAACAGGTAATTAGAGTGATCGCATATACCTTTAAATCAAGGATGCTTATAAAAACTTTATTGTAAAGAACAGAACGGGAATAAGTGCTATCCTGCAGTGTGTGTTTTTTATAGGCGTCCCTGATTTAAAGGGATAGTAATACTTTGTTTTATCTTTATTTTATTTTGTAGGCATTAAAAAAACATGAAGAATGACATAAGTCTTATCTCTCAAACCTTTATGGTTTGAGAGATATTTACAAGCAAAGTTTCCCCTCCTGCCCTCTTTACCTAGTGTAAGCCATCTCTTCTCAGATGTGGAATGCAGTCCTTAGACCAGACAGATAACAGCAGGGGGCAATCTTCTTCCTATGAGGACAATGAAAGCCCTGCCCCCCGTGACAAGTTTTTCAGATTTTTCCCTTATCTTAATTGAAGATTGTCCCGCTGTGCAATCTACCTGGGCACCTCCCTTCTGCTCTGGCAGAGCAGTGTTACATCAGTAAAAGGGGCGGGAGGGGGACACTTTGTCATTGAATTACTCCTGAACTACAACTCTGACAGAATTGAAATAACACTCTCCAAAGTCCAAATACTATGTTGATTAATTAGAGCTGTTTTTATTATGAAACAATACTATCCCTTTAAAGGAAAATGTGGTCACCTTAGGTCCACTAAGTAGAAGGAGCAATTCTTGGACCAACCAACTACAGTATAGGGGACAAATAAAGATTCTCATTTATTTAAATGGGAGCTTTTAACCCCTTGAATGCTAGAAGTCTGCAATGTATTGTGAAGCAATGTTTTGAGAGATCTCACTAGCGTTTAAGAGGTTAAAAGCTCAATTTTAGTCATTGTGAATTTGAGCATTTTTATGTCCCCTCTAGTGCAGTTGGTTTGCTAGATAATTGTGCAAAATTCTTTACACTTCAGCCACAGAATGGCCATTTAACCCTTTGAGTGCCAGAGAGGTAGCTGCAATGCATTGGCTACCTCTCTGGCACTCAAAGGGTTAAACTCATTCCTCATACAAGACGATATGATATACATGATACTTACATGCAGCATCTGTTTACACCTATTGAGTGTCAAAGATTGCACTGAATGGGTTAATACATATTTAGTTTCCATCTAATTGCTTCGAATTGGGCATCTATGAAGCTGAATCACTAAGGTTTAATACCGGAGAACTGAAGGCAGGGATGGGTAACCTGAGACCCTCCAGCTGTTTTGGATTACAGATCCTATCACCTCCAGCCAGAAAATGGTTGGCTGGGGATGATGGGAATTGTAGTGCTAAATAGCTGGAGGGTCTCATGTTTCTCACTCCTGATATACATAGCTGGGAACTCTCCGGATTTACCACGGAGACTCCGGTTTAGACTGTGCATTACCAGGTCTCCGGGGCAGAGTCTGATTCTCCGGGGTGTGGGCAGTTTCTTAAGAAACTCTGCCCATTGGTGCTCATTCCCTTCCACCCACTCACCGCCCATTTCTCCTCCTTCCCCAGCCTATTGCCTATATTTTTAACATGTTTATGAAGCCCCACCCCCCAGTCACGACTAAGCCCCACCCCTTTTGACGCAAATCGCATCATTTGTCACCCTCACTGGCACCACAGGCCTCCCCCTCTGGGGAGGCCAGAAGAAAAAGTTCCCAGGTAAATCCAGTATATACAGCACCATGCTCAGCTCTAGTGCTCTACATGAAAAAGCTGTATCCAGTGTGGTCACCGTTTTAGACCAATAAAAACAAGCAACATCGGCCAGATGTATAGAGACACAAGTGGAGAGAATTTACTGTGCAAAACAACTGCATCACAGAAACTACTGTTGAACATTATATGTCTGAAAACATAGTAATATAGGGCCTTGTGCATATAAAGCAGAGGGGAGCAATTCTGGGTCCAACCAACTCCATCACTTCTGAAAGTGCCAAAGATAATTCCAAAGAATTGCAGTGGCATCCAGTGTATTACATTGCAATGTGTTGGATACCTCTCTGGCACTCAAAGGATTAAGTGAGACTTTTAACCCCTTGAATGCTAGATAGCTTGAATAAATCAATGGGCATTTCCTTTCTCCCCTATTTGCCCCAGAATTGCTCCAGCTTACTTTTATACATAAGACACATAGAATGTGCTGGTGGATGAGAACCTGCCGGCCCATCTAGTGATGTACTTGATTTAACCCTTTGAGTACCAGAGGGATAGTCAACGGAGTGCACAACAATGAGTTAGATACCCCTCTGGCATTCATAGGGTTAATGTTCTAAACACTGGGCCTTAAGAACAAAAGAAAACGAGGTGCTAATCTGGGGCGAACCAACTGCACTATACGGAACAAATAAACATTTTCCAAAATTCCAAAATCGGGCTTTTAACCCCTTACGAGTTAGCAAGCTATATGTTAGAAACCTATCTAGCATTTAAAGGGGAACTATTACCACTATACAACTTTGGCTAAAAAGTAACTGTATAGAGCGACTAGCTGGCAGACTGTGGGTACAGCTCTGCACTCCAGTCTGTCACTCTTCCTCTCCTCCCCTCCCATCTAGCATCTGGATCCAGCCTCTCTTGTAAGCTGGAGCGCTCTCATTGGCCAGAGAGTGCTCCAGCTTACAAAAGGGATAGCAATGTCCCCTGATAAGTTTATGCTATACTGTAGATTTAAAAAAAAAAAAAAAAAATTATGTGAAGCAAGTCCCATCTCTCAAACATTTATGGTGTGAGAGATATTCGCAGCTAAAGTTCCCCCCTCTGTCAGGCTTGTTATGGTTGGAGCGTAGGAGCAGGGAATACTATCTCTTGCCAGACACCCCTACCAGGTGATCCACAGAGGTGTACAGGTAGAACACCTAGGTAGGAGTGACAGCACGGGAGTGCAAGGGTTAAGCAAAGCGTAGTCAAAAACAGTCCAGAAGATCAGGGCAGGCGGCAATCAGGCAGAATCAGTAAAACTAGCCAAGGTCAGGAAACAGGCAAGCAGGGAAGTCCAGGAGGCAAGCAGAAGGTCAGGCAATGGGAAATCCAGCAAAGGGTCTGTAGCACAGCAAGGAAAGAGGCACTGAGCACTGGAAGCTTAGAGCACACAGGAACCAAAGTTTTGGAACACTGAAGCAAAGTGGACACAGCCTGAGGGGTTTTTATAGTGTCATGGGTTTTCACCCCTCCCCTCTGCTGAACAAACCTCTCACTGGATTGGCCAACAGAGGTTTGTGCAACCACAGCACCTGCCTCACTGTTTACCTGGAGGCACACTATTGATGGACAGTTGATGAGAGAGGCAGGCTTCACCTCCCCCTACAGGTGTACAACACCATGGTTTGATCTGGGCACCCTGTGGATACCTTCCCTGGAGACTCCTTCAACTTTAGGCCATGGCTTAGGCCTACCGCACTATCGCAACCGGAATCGCGACCGCAACCGCGGGCAGACACTGCTACTCGAGGCCGCGGCTTCGGCCTACTCAGCGGAGCATCTGGAAAGCCCCCAGCAGCAGAGGATGGCTGGCACATGGAGGTAGGAGCTAGAGGGGCATGACACCCTCCTTACCCTTGCACTGACATCAGCGCTCTGCTGACAGCAGGAGATCCCAGTCCTGGGACCAACTGGTGACTCTTCAGCAGAGCCGAAATAGCGATATTTAAAAATAATTACTTCATTGGAACAGTCTACAAAGTGTGCCTGGTTGGCATGCACACTTTGTAGACCGTTTCAATGAAGTAGTTCTTTTTAGATATAGCTATTTCGGCTCTGCTGAAGAGCCACCTCATGTCGGCTGACACGGATCTCATTCTGTCAGCTTTACAGCTGACATCAGAGAAAGAGGAGGGAAGGGGGAACTTTAGCTGTGAATATCTCTTAAAGGGATAGTAATGTTTCATAATAAAAGCAGCTCTAATTAATCATCATAGTATTTGGACTTTGGAGAGTGTTATTTCAATTCTGTCAGAGTTGTAGTTCAAGAGTAATTCAATGACAAAGTATCCCCCTCCCACCCCTTCTACTGATGTAACACTGTTCAGCCAGAGAAGAAGGGAGGTGCCCAGGTAGACTGCAGAGAGGGATAAGATAAGGGAAAAACCTGAAAAGCTTGTCAAGGGGGGCAGGACCTTCATTGTTTTCATAGGAAGAAGATTGTCCCCTTCTGTTATCTGTCTGGTCTATGGACTGCATTCCACATCTGAGAAGAGATGACTTACAATAGGTAAAAGGGGCGGGAGGGGAAACTTTGCTTGTGAATATCTCTTAAACCATAAAAGTTTATATCGTTCTTCATGTTTTTTTAATGCCTACAAAATAAAATAAAGATAAAACAAAGTATTACTATCCCTTTAAACCATAAAGGTTTGAGAGATGGGCTTGCTCCACGTAATTTATTTTTTAAATCTACAATATAGCATAAACTTATCAGCGGACATTATTATCCCTTAAAACGTTTAATTTTGTCCAAACAACATTTTTTTTTTTAAATGATACTAGTATGCCAGCTACTAGCTATATAAAGTTACTTTTTAGCCAAAATTGTATAAGGGTTATAGTTCCCCTTTAAATCAATAGAGATGATTATTTGTTCCCTATGGTGTAGTCAGTTCACTGCAGAATTGCATCTACCTTATTTTATGCATAAGGTCCAATATGTGCATGGTATACACCAGAATTGCTCCATATTTATATATACTCCATCATCCCTGTGCTGCCCTCCTCATTGGATACTTGGTGGATGTATTCATTTACACAATGGACAAGTACAGAAATGGTAACTACTGACAGGCAACAGTGGGTGTGGTCATATGCAAACTGAGTGTGTAGGGCAGTGGTTTTCAACTCCTGTCCTCAGGACCCACTAACAGGCCAGACTTAGGGATTTCTCTGCTAGAGCACAGTTGTGGTGATCAGAGGCTCATTCACATTGATTAACTCACCTGTGCTCTAACAAGGAAATCATGTGATCAGAGGCTCATTCACATTGATTAACTCACCTGTGCTCTAACAAGGAAATCATGTGATCAGAGGCACATTCACATTGATTAACTCACCTGTGCTGTAACAAGGAAATCATGTGATCAGAGGCTCATTCACATTGATTAACTCACCTGTGCTCTAACAAGGAAATCATGTGATCAGAGGCTCATTCACATTGATTAACTCACCTGTGCTGTAACAAGGAAATCATGTGATCAGAGGCTCATTCACATTGATTAACTCACCTGTGCTCTAACAAGGAAACCATCACATCCTGGCCTGTTAGTGGGTCCTGAGGACAGGAGTTGAGAACCACTGGTGTAGGGGGTCGGGCTAGGAGCACCTGATATATAAATCTGGCCCTGCACTTTTATTATAATTTTGAGGCAGAGTAAACTAATCAGGATGTATTTAATATGAATGTGGAAGAGATTCTGTTCTTTAGCCCATGTAATCTGGCTTTTAGATCTGCCTTGTTTTGAAGCAATCAGATATGGTACGTGTGAGGTTTCAGTAGTACAATGGAAAACTCAGAGTTGTATAATCTACTTGTCAGGGTATAATTTGATAGCCACGGCCTGGCACATAAAGATACAATAAACAGCTCATATATTCAGAAGGTTATGTTCTGGCAGTTGTTTAAAAGGAGTTTGAAAAATCTCTTCTATGCACCCCAGGCTGGGTCTATGACATTCCTCATCCAGTTTCTAGAGGCCTCAGTAAGGGTTTATTTTCTTTTTAAGAGAACGAGAAGCCTTTTTGGTTATAGATTACATTATTAAATATTCTGGAGTTCAACAAAACTGAACAGGTCACCGCTCTTGGATAGGTAGATGTAATCTGTGTTAGTTTTTCCTGATACAATATTTGTTCTGGCAAGCAACAATATTTATATTACAGAGCCAATCAGTGAGAATGACATAATTAGAGTGGGCTGGTACTTCTGGCACATACCGGGTGCAATTCAATAAAGTAACAAATGCAATTCTAGGACAAAACAACTGGACCATAAGGGAAGAAAAAATATTCCATATTATTTATAAGGGCCTTTTAACCCCTTGAATGCAAGAGAATGGATATAGTCATCTTTGTTCACTCTGTCCCTTGCACTAATTTATTATTTGCACCATTTCATTCTGTTTTACCCTTTCCTACTCATCTTCCCTCAATATTCGGTCTCCATTCCTCCCATTCTGTTTCCTCCTTTTACAACCCCACCCTTCAGCTGTCCTTTTCTTTTCTACTCTATTCACCAAATTCACAGTGTCTGTGTGTGTGTGTGTGTGTGTGTGTGTGTGTGTGTGTGTGTGTGTGTGTGTGTGTGTGTGTGTGTGTGTGTGTGTGTGTGTGTGTGTGTGTGTGTGTGTGTGTGTGTGTGTGCGAAACCTTAGCCTAGTTATTAACCTGACTGCATACGTTCCATTGCAACACATCAGTAAGATTTATATCAACATCATAGGCCAATGACCAATGTCATTACCTCATCTTAAATATATATTTCTTAGTGCATATGTCAGTGTGTCTTTATTTGCAATGAGATATGCTTGCATCGCATTGCCAAAAAAATTGTCATAATTGTCAATTTAAGACTAGAGGAAAGGCACTTTAGAATAAAAAAGGCAGGGATTTTTTACAGTAAGGGTGGTAAAGCTATGGAATTCTTTGTCTCAGGAAGTTGTACTTGCAGATACTGGAACTGCTTTCATAAAAGCAATGGATGCCTATCTAGCACAGGACAATAGTGAGAATTATGACAGATAGCTTCAATGCTGAGAGGTTGTTGATCCAGGGAACTATTTGACTGCTATTTTTAAACCCTGCTCTAATCTATAAAAATGTGTTTTAAAATAAATGTGAATCACAATAAAAATTTATTATTGAAAAATATGTCCTATGGATGTGGTAATTCCTATCCAAAAATGTGTCTAATAATATAATCTATTTAACTAGTGAGTGAATAGTGAATACTTGATTACTACACTATAAATGTACATTTGAAAAATAATGAAATGCTTACTAAATAGTCATTCATTAAAAAAAATAAGTGAATCAAAAATATCTGAAAAATATAAAAGTGTGAAAAATAAATATTGTCATATTCAAAAATTATCTAAAAATGAAAAAAGAAAAACCTATCATATCAAAAAAACGTTCTAGGGCTATCTATCGTCCTCAAACATAGAATAGTATATTGCTTCATTTAACCCTTTAGGAGCTACAGTATCAAGGGTTCTAATCCAATAAGTTTCTTTTTGCAACAATATTTTTCCTCGATTACCCCCTCTTCTCAATGGGGGAACATGGTCAATTGGCATACTCCAGAATGAAGATATGGAATGTCATTTTAATAAGAACTATTTCGCTACTGGCTTATCTGTAGATTTATCTCTTAAAGCTACTCGATGTCCTGTCATTCTATCTTTAAACATTCCTTCCGTCTTTCCCACATATAAATGACCACAAGGACATGCCAAAATGTATATAACAAATTCTGAAGTACACATTAAATGATGTTGAATATCATATCATTGATTATTATGTGGGTGTGCAAACGAACAACCAGTTCTCATTTGTCTGCATGCTGTACATCCCAAGCAGCGAAACACTCCATTTTTGCTTATAGGTATCCATGTTGCTTGCCCCTTGGTGTAACTCTCAACTGGGTCCATTTTGACCAACAGGTCTTTTAAATCCTTATTTCGTTTGAAGCAAAATAAAGGTGGATTCTTAAATACCGGAGATAAAGATTCATCCATTGCTAAAATATGCCAAGCATCCTTAATGGTGGATTGTATAGTCGATGAGGCCTCAGTAAATGTAGTCTGTATGACTACTCTTTTGTCATTTTCCTTGCTGATCTCTTTTGTTTGTTTCAAGGATTGTACCATACTCTCCAAAATAATTGATTCTGGGTAGTCTCTTTCTTGAAAACGTTCCACCAAAACACCTAACTGTTGTTGCATCAAATCCTGTTCTGAATTGTTCCTAATTACTCTAAGGAAGTGGGATTTTGATAATGCCGTCTTCAATGAATAAGGGTGCTGACTATTAAAATGCAACAACGTATTCCGATCTGTCGGTTTTCTAAATAAAGTGAATCTCACTGAATCCTCAATTCTAAATAATTCCAAATCCAAAAAAGTAATTCTTTTAGTGTTATAATCAGCATTTAATCTCACTGGACTTTCCAATTTATTCAGCGTTTCCACAAATTTGGAGAAGGTTTCTTCATTACCTCTCCATAAAATCAATACGTCATCAATGAATCTTTTACACATGATTAATTGTTCCTTATATGGAACTAAGATGTTTCTTTTTTCATGCATAAAACAATTTGCATATACTGGAGCCATGGGCGCCCCCATTGTTGTCCCCTCATTTTGCATATAAAATTTTTCTTAAAATTTGAAAAAGTTTGAATTCAGACAGATATCTAATAACCCCATTAAACATTGAACCAATGGACCAATGTATTTGTCTGAGCCCCTTAACAATTCTTCAACTGCTTGTATTCCCTGTTGGTGAGGGATAATGGTGTATAGATTTTTTACATCCAAACTTGCATATACAATCTCCTTTTTTCCCTGAAAGAAAAATGTTATATGCAAAAGAAGGGGGCGGCAATGGGGGCTCCCATGGCTCCAGTATATGCAAATTGTTTTATGCATTTTTATGAAAAAAGAAACATCTTAGTTCCATATAAGGAATGAATAATCATGTGTAAAAAAATACCAGTACTTAGACAGTCTTTAAAATATCCACATACAATAGTTTTTTCCTTTAGTAAACATGACACAGTTGTTTTAGCCTAGTATTACTCCACTTTTGTCCTAATAAATATACCTCAAATGATTTAGCGGAATCCTGTGGGAAATGCCATGATTTGGCAGGAATACCATGATTTAGCTGAATCCTATGGGAAATATCCTGACTTGGCAGGAATACTATGAGTAGATTTAGAGTGCACATTTTATAAAGCTTTCACTGTAAACTAACCAGTTAACCAATAAAGATGAGATAGACTATCCAAGTCCTATGTTTTACAATGGAGACTTCTTTTCGTGATGGACTGATCCAAGTGCATATGCTCCATAGTAGAACATAGGATTTTGAGAGATTCTCTCTGGAGAGACTTCATTTATATTCTTTTCACTATTATACCACCTTATTGCATCTCCCCCTTGTTTTCAGTGAATCCTAAGTTATTAAAATAGAAGTAGTAACAAGAGGATAGTTTCCCCACTCAGTCCAAATACCTTAATTACTGCAGCTGCCACAAACACTGATTCTCCATCCATCTGCACGTCATCTCCACATATCAACTTTTCCTTCAGCTCCTTGCAGGTCTTGGCATTGGCTGAACGTCTGAAGATTCCCTTGGTGTTTGGACCTTCCTCGTACAGCAGTAGAAGCATGTCCTGAAAGTGGTTCACAATTAAGTCAGGTACAGGACCATCTTTTAAATGGGTACTATGCTCTATGAATGTCACTATTAATTTTTTTTTACCTTACTGATTTACCTAGGCATATGTCCTTCATACAACAGTCAGACATTTATTTTTTTATATATTTTTGCTTGATATCTGTAGTTTCTAGATCACACCTCCTCACAACAAACAATAGGCTACAAGAGCCCTGAATTATTTGGAAGTGACTCAGATTGAAACAGACAAACTAGTAGGAGACTATAACAGATCAAATGCACATAGAAACAGTATATAGAAATAACTGACTGCTGTTTGAAGGACACTTTGCCAGGTAAGTCCTTCTGACTTTATAAGGCACTCACAGAACTGCTGACCCCATAGTCAGCAGGTGTCAGAGGTCTGACACCAAAACGAGCTGCCTGCAGGGATGATGTTTGCAACCCTTATAACCTGAATGGCAAGACTTCAAATTCTTGCACTTCAGTACTATTGTATGATCAGCCAGACATCCACTGTGGATCAGTTTCCGGCCCAAGAAATCAACTACCAGATCATAGGTTCCTTTTACCACTCTAGTTGTACTTTAATTATTCATGGATGTGGCCCAAATGTGTTAAACATCCTTGAAAACATTGTTCCCTAGATTTATCAAAAGAAACACCACAATATTTTGCATTAGGACAAATCCTCATTGCAAGTGCTGTGGATATAGTGAAACTAAAACCAGAAAGAGATATAATGTTTCTAAGGTTGAGATATACATAAGTATATTACATGAAATCCTTTTAATTGTTTAACCTTTTATACTGTGAATTGTTAATGAGAAGAGCAAGACTTTCTGTAGTATTTCTACTGTATGTTCCAACACTCTCTCTTTCATTAATAAACTAGTTGAACAGCCCGTTACACGAGCCACAGTGCCTCTGGCAGCCGGTCGCGGAGCACTCACACGCAGTGGAGACTGCCCGCACCTCGGCTGATACAGAGCTGGACGCTCCTTCGGATCGCCCAGCTGTGTATCAGCCACGGCGTGGGCAGTTTCTACTGCGCATGACTGCCACACGCGCAGCAGTGTCTACTGCGCATGTCGGGCGTTACACACAACTTAGCGAATTATTATATAGGATTCCATAATTTTACTACTCTTATGCTGATAGTTTGCTGGCTTTGGCAACTGCTACCTGACATTGTGTACTGTTATACAGTATATTGTCTAAAATTACATGAAATCCTTTTAATTGTTTAACCTTGTATACTGTGAATTGTTAATGAGAAGAGCAAGACTTTCTGTAGTATTTCTACTGTATGTTCCAACACTCTCTCTTTCATTAATAAACTAGTTGAACAGCCCGTTACACGGGCCACAGTGCCTCTGGCAGCCGGTCGCGGAGCACTCACACGCAGTGGAGACTGCCCGCACCTCGGCTGATACAGAGCTGGACGCTCCTTCGGATCGCCCAGCTGTGTATCAGCCGCGGCGCGGGCAGTTTCTACTGTGCATGTCCGGCGTTACACACAACTTAGCGAATTATTATATAGGATTCCATAATTTTACTACTCTTATGCTGATAGTTTGCTGGCTTTGGCAACTGCTACCTGACATTGTGTACTGTTATAGAGTATATTGTATAAAATTATTTATTAATAATAATCTCTTACCATTATGGGTTTGGGGAGATTGCCATTGTGACAAACAGATGACAGGGACAGACCAAAGAGTTTGCGGGGGGTGGTTGGTGATTGGGAGGCAGAACTGATAATAGGATTACTTCCGCTGCGTCTGAGAGCCCAATCTATCAGTGACTTCTTCCTTCTTGAGTGCTTTTGTGCAGATTCTGTGGATGGACAATGTTTTATCATCATCATTATTCTGGTATCCCTGTTTCCCACTACATTGCAATCATCTACCCTTTTAAAGAACACATGGTTTGGTAAGTACCTTACCTGTTCCCAGATGTAGGGGAACTTGTGGCCTCAGTTTTAGGATAAACTGGCACTGTCTGTCCCTGGGTAGGTGCTCCTGGGAGAAGGCCTCTGAGCCCTGATCTACGAAGATGTTGTTGTTGCTTCCTCTAGGTAGTTCCAGGGTTTCTCTGCGACTGTTCATGGTGATACTGTAAGGAAACTCATGGCCTGTGGGGTGGGGTGAATTGCACATTACTAGGCATCTAACAGAGTAAAGATCAATAATTATGGCATGCATTACATTACAGCCAATATATGAAAATTATGACATTTTTAAATGAAACCTTCTTGTTAGAACATATATATAAATCACCTTGAGAGCCAAAGGCAGTCCTGAGTGGCCCAAAAATGTAAATGTCAGACTGCCTAGACTTTCAAATTCAGCATTTGTTTTGTAACGTCCATTCTGAATTAGGTGAATCGTTAATGTGCAGTGCTCTGTACTCTGTGTCCATGAATGCATTGATTAGGTGTTCATGTGGAAATGGGTGTCAACATGTGACAAAGCTAATTAGTGAACAATCCTTAGTGACCATCCTACAGATGAACATAGCAGGTGTCTGTAACACACATTTCTGAGTTTTACTTTGAACCAAAAACTCACTACATTGGCACATTACCGTAAAGTATACTATATTCTACTGATGGGGCATGGAGATATCTCAGATCAAGATAGGCTCCATTCCTGACATTGTTTACATTTGTAGCTGGAACTTTCAAACATGCAAGATTAGTTAATGTATGCCTCTCCTGAGCCTGCAAAATGTGAAATTTAACTTCCAATGAGCTAAATCTAGGTTCTTCAACAACCTAAAGTTGGTGAAGCAGAAACTGTCAGATTGGGACCAGAAGTGACATCAGAAATCTTGGTCAGCTGCAATATAAAAGCTATTCATCCTGAATCCTGTGATGCTCTATGGTGTTTTTTTGGGGCAGATGAAGCCCAAATTATATATTCCAAAACACCGAACTGCGTAATGTAATGTTAGATTGAAAAAACACAAATGAGCAGGGTTTTTGAGGGAGAGTTTTGTCCAGTTCAGCTCTAATGTAATCCAGGTTTATTAAAACACTAGTATAAAAGCCTGTGTACACGGGCCAAGGTCCGGATAATGTAAACCCTTTGAGTGCCAGAGGAGTATGCAACGCATTTGATCTGGCACTCAAAGGGTTAACGGCCTCTACCTCACTGCTCCATGCGATGCAGTCTTGCATCTCCTCACTCATGCGATGCAATCATGCACAATATAGACTGGCCAAACGCGCCCCCTCTCTACTGTGCATGACGGCTTCTGTCAAACATCCTAGCGAATTATTATATAGGATGTATGTTACAGGGCAACAGAGTGCAACTTGTAGCAAATATTTTTTGCATGTACTACACTTATTTATGCAGTGCTACAAAATGTGTAAAACTACAAAAAAAAAAAACAACAAATTTTATTTTCATGACAATTTCCCTTTAAACTCAAATAGAATCCTGGTAAAACCCCAGCTGCCATTACGGTGTCCGAAAGTTTTTTGGCTGCATGCCGTTCAGGGAGCCCTGGATAGATCTGGAAAAAAAAGCCCCCTGGTTCTTAACTGCCGGCTGTGCGTCTTAAGGGGTTAAGGAAAACTGAAAATAACTTCAGTTGGGTTTGTTTTCCTCTAGATCAGGGCTGTCCAAGTTCAGTCCTCAAGGGCCACCAACAGGCCAGGATGTAAGGATTTCCCTGATTAACCACAGGTGAGTCAGTCACAATGAATGATCCACTGATTAATCAGGGAAATCCTTTCATCTGGCCTGTTGGTGGCCCTTGAGGATTGAACATGGACAGCCCTGCTTTAGATCAGGTGTGAGCAATGTGAGGTGTCAGCTGCTGGAGAATGATGGGAGTTGTAGTTTAGCAAAACCTGGAGGGCATCACATTGTTCACTCTGCTCTAGTTCAAAAGATAGGGGGATCTGGCAGAGGTCGGATTTAATGGAGTCCATCAGCTATTCAGTCCATTTTAAACTTTTGGACACTAGAGATGTCTTCCAATCATTGTAAAGCACTATATTGAAGATGACTAGCATTCAAGAGGTTAAACATTTATTAAGCCTCCTATTTTTTGCTAATAGTGTCCCTTTACGAGTGCAGTTTGTGCATTAACCCCTTAACGACATGTGACGTACTATGACCGTCACAGTCCTTGAAATACTCAAGGACCGATGACGGTCATAGTACGTCACGTACTTTTTACTTACAGCGCTCTACCGGGAGCGCTATAAGTAAAAATAGGGCCTAAAATTGACCGATCCAACATCGGAGCGATCTCTATCAGGCCTCATAGTGACGCACCGATACACGCGACAGGTCACGTGTACCGGCGCGTCCACGTGGTTCTATGCGGTCCTTATGGGACGGAAACGTCCCAGGACCGCCGGTCGTTAAGGGGTTAATGACTGTATTGATGGTACTACTGTTATACTGTAGCTATCATTTGCTATCAGACCATATGTTATCCAGACTCCCATCCCCTTTAGAAATCCTGTGAGGTCCTCACCAATGAGAGGGTAGGGAGGTTCCTCCTTTCCAGACATCACCCACAGATGGTAGTCACCTGGTCTGCCCTGCAGCAGGTACAAGGAGAGACAGGAAATAGAATTAACCACTTGGATTTTGGAGACATCTCAGTGCATTGCTTCTCAATGTGCTGGATAGGTCCCTGGAATCCAAGGAGAATGTTACAGAAACAAAGAGCACACCGCACAAAGAAACTGGAGCAATTCTGTGGCACACCCATTGTTCCATAGGGGATAAACAAAAATTAAAAATTTTAACCCCTTGAATGCTAGAGAGACCTCCAACATGCTGCTAAGCAATGCGCTGGAGACATCTTTAGAATTCAAGGATTTAAAAGCCCCATTTAAATCAATGGGAATTTGGGGAACTTTTATCTGTCCCTGGGTTGCTTTTGGTTTGCTCCAGAATTGCTCTCACCCTTAGTACATGTGTCTCAGTATTTGATCTGAAGCAGTATTCCCCAAGAGCAAAAAATAAACAATAATAGGAGTGGTTATCTCCTCTTCTCAAAAAAGAAAGGGTTAAGGAAAAGTCCCAATCTGCACCTCAGTTAAGCTGCTCAACCATCTAGCAAAGAAAGTGTTAACACATCAGATACTTCATTACCCTATTCTGCCTTTTTACAATTCCTAGCATGCCCAGCTTCACAATCTAAGGGCCAGTTCTGAATGATGCACTTGATCATAGGTAGGAAAGGGAGGGAGATATGGATATCCATTAATCAGTTATTTATCATGTTATAATAGACAGAAAAGAATAAAGAATAATATCAGTGATGATACCCGGAATGACCAGAGCTCTGAATGCTGTCCTAATCCTCTCCTAACAGTCACAGGCCTTGTTAAAAGGGATAGTAATACTTCATTTTAACTTTATTTTATTTTGTAGGCATTAAAAAAACATGAAGAATGATATAAGTGTTATCTCTCAAACCTTTATGGTTTATGAGATATTCACAAGCAAAGTTTCCCCCTCCCGCCCCTTATACCTACTGTAAACAATCTCTTCTCAGATGTGGAATGCAGTCCATAGACTGGACAGATAACAGAAGGGGACACTCTTATTCCTATGAAAACAATGAAATCCCTGCCCCCCTTGACAAGCTTTTCAGGTTTTTCCCTTATCTTAATTGAAGATTGTCCCTCTCTGCAGTCTACCTGGGCAGCTCCCTTCTGATCTGGCTGAAAAGTGTTACATCAGTAAAAAGGGCGGGAGGGGGACACTTTGCTTGTGAATATCTCTTAAACCATAAAGGTTTGAGAGATAAGACTTATATCATTCTTCATGTTTTTTTAATGCCTACAAAATAAAATAAAGTTAAAACGAAGTATTACTATCCCTTTAAGTCTATGCATCTTGTGAAGTTTTTCTAATATGACAAAATCATAAAAACTAGAACATTAACTACAAGGGGTGCAACTGTATCGAGGCCCAGCATCCAAAGGGGTCCCATTTGCCCCAAGGTCCAATAGGTTCTAGATATGCCTTTGTGAAAATGTTTTTGTGGTACAGGGGGCCTAAAATACATTTGCACTGGGGCCACCAATGACTAGTTACATGGATAACAATATTGCTTTTAATGCATCAAAAAATCCATTAAATGGTAATAGATCCTTTGATGATCATTTTGCTAAACATGTGATATTCTAGAGCAGTGGTTCTATAACTGGGTTCTAGGTAACTTCAGGGATCCCTGAAGTAGTAAAAGTGGTTTCTCAGAACAATATAGTGGAACAAAGCTGGACAGATATTGCATTTGGTGCATTAAGGAGAACTGGAACAAACCAGCTGTATTGTAGCGGACAAATACACAGTCTAATTGATTTAAATGGGTCTTTTAACCCCTTGATTGCTAGGGTAGTCTCCAACGCATTGCTTTGCAATGCGATGGAGACCTCCCTACCAATCAAGGGATTAAGATGCTGATTTAAATCAGTGGGATGTGTTAATTGTCCCCTATGGAACAGCATATATGTATTTTCCAATTTGTAGGCAAAGTTCTAGAATATTTATGGTCAGTATTAATCATATATTTATTCTAGTACCTTTATATACTACAGAGTAGCGTTTCATCCCACGACTTGAGCAGATAAGCAGACGATAATCCTAAATGGGACAACAATGCTGTATTCTGTGCTGTGTTTTCAATACTCTGCTTAATAAATGTTCCCTTTGCCCAATTATAACCTCTGTCTTTTTTTCGTACTGATTCCACCAGTTATTTCTAACCCAGTGATTTACAAAGTTCATCCTCAGAACACACCAACTGGACAGGTTCTTATAACATCCCTAGTTGATCGCAGGTGGCCATTCAGGGGATAACTCATTGTTATTGGTCTACCTGTGCTTAACCCTCTAGTCCTCAAGGGGTTAAGTAGACATATCCTGAATTACTCCCCTGTTGGTGTCTCTAGAGCACCAGCATTGTGAATCACAGTTTTAACTGCTTGGGTCTTAGGGAGGTATACAATACATTGGTGTTTATTCACTAAGGAGTGATAAAGTGGAGGATATTTCTCCAGTGAGATCACTTCTCCAGCTCTATGTCATTCTTTGGAGCACTAAGATCTCCAAAGCTGGAGAAATCTTAGTGCATCGGCTCCATAGAATAACACAGAGTTTGGAGAATGATATTATTGGATAAGTCATATCCACCTTATCACGCCTTAGTGAATAACCCACACTGCAAATGTATCAAAGGGATTTATTAAATATTTTGTCGATTATGCCTTTAAAATAAATGTCTAAGGATAGATCATTACATTAATGTAAGAAAAGGATCATGGCCACAGAGCTTCCTTTCCTCTGGACACTTACTGGAATTCCAAGTTGCTGTGAAGCCATTTTTATCACTTTATCTGCTGCATCCATGTTAGATACAATGACAGTTGTGCTCTGAAAAAGACCAAGGAGACTGTGAGTATAACAGGAGGGACAGAACCCAGGCCCATATTCAGTAAATCATTCTGGAGCAAAAGCAATTGCACAATTGAACCAATCCACAGTTCCTGCTGAATTAAATGGATAGTAAAGTCCCCAAAAAAGTATTTTCTAAATGGTAGCTGTACTAAAAAAACATTTAATGTGCTTAATCCTCTCTCTCAAAGCGTTATGGTTTGAGAGAAATAAGAAAGTAAAGTCCTGCTTTCCCTCCCATTTTTCCTGATGAGCTGTAAAGCTGTCAGAGGCAGAATCCGGTCGCCCGACTGTAGGCGGCTCTTCAGGAGCGCTGTCATCTAGATATCTAAGTAAAATTACATCATCGGAATGGTCTACAACGTGTGCCTGGCTTGCAAGCATACTTTGTAGACCATTCCGACTAAGTATTTATACTTAGATAGCTAGATGACAGAGCTCCTGAACAGCCGCCGTCTGGTCTGTACAGCGGACACATGAGAAGGGGGAGGGAGCAGAGGTATTTATTTTATTACACCTCTCAAACCATAACGGTTTGAGAGAAAGGATTAAGCGCATTACATTTTTTTTAGTGCAGCTACCATTTAGAAGATACTTTTTTGGGACATTACAATCCCTTTCAGCCTTTGACTTGCCAGCAATGCGTCAGGTACCCCCACTGGTTCTCAAAGGATTAAGTGAGGCTTCTGCAACACGTTCACATAAAAATAACGTATTGGCTTAACCCCTTGCGTGCCAGTGGGGTACACAAAGCATTGCGTATCCCTTAGTCACTAAAAGGGTTAATAAAAATTAACACTACTGGCAAAGGTTCAATCGATTTAATCATTTTATATATTTGTTAAAGGAACACTAACACTTATAATGAAATTTGTTGAAATACCTTTAAATATTGCTTACCTACAGCTAGCATTTGTAAAAATGATTTATTTTATGCTATATGCCTAAAACAGAAGTCTAAACTTTCCTTTTTTAATGCATGTGTAGACTGTTCAGATACTGCTTGGCTAATGCTGTGCTGTTTGTAAGGAGAGATTACAACCCACTCCTCTTGTATTCAGAGAAGCTGGTCCTGTATCTCAGGTCATTCACAGACAATACAGCACATTCACATATCAGACATGCTATCCAGATCACTGTGCTAATGGGAGACAGGGAGCCCAGCAAAAGATAACAGCTGAAGCTCACTAAGTGCATCCACTACCGTTCAAATGTTTGGGGTCACTTAGAAATGTCCTTGTTTTTGAAAGAACAGCAAATCTTGTCAATTAAAATAACATCAAATGGATCAAAAATACAGTACAGATATTGTTAATGTTGTAAATGACTATTGTAGCTGGAAATGGCTGATTTTTAATGGAATATCTACATTTGCTGCAAATGGAGGATTTTTCGATGAAATTAAAGTTTGAAGGACATTAGTTCTAACCTTGTCAATGTCTTGACTGTATTTCCTATTCATTTTGCAACTTATTTGATGTATGTTTTCATGGAAGAAAAGGGAATTTCTGAAGTGACCCCAAACTGTTGAATGGTAGTGTATGTAAGAAAACAGAGACATTTTACAAATGATAGCATGAATTACTTGGCAGTTAAAGGGAGAGTGATATTAATATGTAAATATATATATATATATTGTATTCTCCTGAGTAAATTAAGGGTACTCCCACTGCTGAGAGGTGTTTTATTCAAAAGTTATTGTAGGTCAAATGTAATTTTTGTAGGTGCCATAACTCAATGGCCTCAAATGTTACAGTGGCGCTGTTGTTACACCATACTAGGGAGGTTTATGGACAACAGACCAGAGCTGTCCATAGGATGGTGTTGCAACAGCGCCACTGTACAATTTCAGGCCATTGAGATACTGCACCTACAAAAATTAAGTTTGAGCTACAATAACTTTTGAATAAAACACCTCTCCGCAATATATATTTATTTATTTACATAGTAAGCGTTACTATCCCTTTAAGTGTCTACAACCCCAGATAATTTGTATGCGTTCATTACCTTTGCATGAACAAGCTGGGTGTGTAAAGCATGGCTAACCCCCCCCCGGGAAATTATAGGGTTAACAGAGCAGAGTGTTTTAAAATAAAAACTAGTGTAAAAGCCCATGTACATGGCCAAGGTCCGGGTCCATGTACATGGGCCAAGGTACATGAGCAATGCGTACCCCTCTGGCACTCAAAGGGTTAAGAGGCCGCTACCTCACTGCTCCACGCGATGCAGTCTTGTGTCGCCTCCCTCACGAGATGCAATCATGTGCAGTAGGGACTGCCCAAACGCGGGCAGTCTCTACTGAGCATGACTGCATCATGACAAACATCCTAGCGAATTATTATATAGGAGGACTACACATTGTGTGGCGTTAAAAAGATATTGCAGCTCAAACCTGAGCTGTCACTTTTGGTTTTTTTATTATTTTATTTGTTTAACCCTTTGAGTGCCAGAGAGGTATCCAACATATTGCCACCAAATGTGTTGTTCTCCTCTCTGGCACTCAAACGGTTAAACAGAAACTGTTTATTTTAGTCACTAGGTTGTATTGTTGCCATCATTTTCTGCGGAGATCTTTCATCCTAAGACTCAGGCTTTTGCAGTTGGATACCAGCTGAGGTTGTTGCCAAAAAAGTTGGCATAGGAATAAGTTGTTTTACATGTTTTAAATCAGCATGCAATAAACTGTTTTACACACATTTTACTCAGCATGCAATAACCTGTTTTACTCACTAATGCTGTTACATGTCTTTTACTCAGAATAAAAAGATATATATATATATATATATATATATATATATATATATATATATATATATACATTAGAATTTGGGATGGAGGCACTCGCTCTAGCTGGCTAATATGCCCAGGTGCACAATCCTCGAAATTATGAATAGAATTGAAAGGATAGAGGCAGCAACAGTGGGTCTTATCACAAAATAAATAAACCTAAATAAATTTTGTGATAAGACCCACTGGTGCTGCCTCTATCCTTTCAATTCTATATATATATATAGATATATATATATATATACTAGCAAAAGAAGCACGGCAGGAAAAGAGGCAGGATAGAGAGATTCAACTGGTGGTCACAGAAACCCACGCACTGTGAGACCACCCCCAGCTTTCGTCCATTGGTATCCACAGAACACACACAGACTGTGTGACAGGCCCCATATTCCAGTGATACTGACATACTCATACATACACTATCACCCCAGATCTGTCCAGCGGAAAGCACATAACCACACGTAGACTGTATGACAGGCAAGGTTTGCTTCACTGTTCCAAACTCAACATTTTTTTTCTCCCCCAAAGCACCAGGCTATGGAGAGATACACAGTCACCCGGGAGCATTCACTCATCCTGCTTTACATATTAATGAGACCTCAGTGCTGATTGGTCCACTGGTGTTCTCTGTGGAGTTGACTATGAAGGCAAGAGAGAGCGCTTGACTCCTCCCTGTAGCCTGCTTGCAGCCACCCTGGCCCTACATAGTGAACACTACACAGAGAACACTGGTGGACCAATCAGTGCTGAGGTCTCATTAATATATTAAGTGAAAGCTCCAGGGCAACTTTGTGTAGCTCTTCTCAGCCTGGTGCCTTGGACTTTGTGTGTTTGGGGTTGAGAAAAATAAATATATTTTGTTACAAATGAAAAGTAAAAAAAAATATCATCTCATGGCCACGACTGTTTTTACAATTGTACAGTTCATTGTTTCAAGTATGATTTCTTGCAGAGATGAAAATCTTGGTCCCAGGTGTGTTGGAAATTGTGACGTTAACCTGTTGGTGAGATTGTAACACCCCAATTATGTTTCAAATCCTACAGTGTGACTTCTCGCAGAGATTTTGACAGGAGGGGGTTCACCTCCTGCCCACTCCTGTCAAAATCATGACTCCATCTGTGTATAAAATCATGCATGTCCATGCAGATATTTTCACAGGAGTGGGGTGGGGGCTGAGAAAATCACACACCTGTGCATGAACCTATGGGAGCAACAGTTTGGAGGAGGTTTGAATAACTCCCCCTTACTGCCACTCCTAGGTGAGCGTGCCAGGATCGCAGACAGAATTTGTGTCACATGTTGTGTTCCCCTTTTATTATTATCTATCTATATATATATATATATATATATATATATAAACACACACACATAAACACATATATGATATAGCTGTGGTACTGCTTGCACTAAGTGGACCTTTTTGGCCTTCTTCTCATTTTTTTCTGTGTTATGAGGCAAAGGTTGAACTTGAAGGACTTGTGTCTTTTTTCAACCTAATTTACTATGTTATATTTACAAAAAAAAAATTGATATATAGGGACTTACGTTTAAAACGATGCTAACATTTTTGTACTAATAATTTAGGATGTAATGATTTTAATCTTCCACATGGATATATTCAGTTAACCGGTTGCAATTCCAATGCAAACAACATTTGATATCCAAAAAGGAACCCAGCAATGTTACAGTATTCCCAGAGCCATGAAGTTCCTATAGAAAAAAGCATGTTTATGTTACGTTAAGAAATCCTGGAATATATATGTGGATGTTTTAATGTTTAAATAAGTCCAAGTTTTTTTAAATAGGTAGAGAAAAGTTGGCAGACTAGACAAGCTTGTTGCTTCTTATCTTCCATCAAAGTTATTTTTCTATTGGTCTTTTATGGGGCAGTTTCTTTCAGGATAGATTTAGATAAATGAAGGAACACATTAAGGGAAGAAAATACAACCAATATATGTTGTATTCTTGCCCTCAATTCTATTCTTCACATAAAAACAGTTTGCAAAGCTTATTTTGTTGTTATGGAAATGAATACTCTCTTCATTTCTCATCACCTGATGATGTCAGGTGCTAATATGCTACCAAGACCTCTCAGTCATGATGTTATTCCTTACATTTCCTTCAATGGGCAATTCTTTGATCATCAGTAGGAAGTTTACAGAAATAAAGGGGTAGGAAGAAAAGATCAAATGAATTTATCAGACCCGGAGAAATTAAGGAAAGGATTAAACTTTTGAGTGCCACTCTGGCACTCAGAGGGTTAAATATCAATATGGGACCACTTAGTGTTCAAATACTATGGGGGAGGTTTATAAAAGTGGAGTTAATGAAAAAGAAGTGTTAAAATGGCTGTAAGATTGACGCTGGTAGTTATAAAAGTATTTTAAGGACAGTTTAGGAGGACATAATGCCGTGTAGTAAGTTTTTTTTTTTTTTTTTTAAATGGATTAAGGAAGTTTGTAAAAAGTGGTGCAGCTAATTTATAAAGAAATGTCTCAATTTGCGACAATTTAGAGACAGAATTTTGGCCAAATATTTAAGTATGTGTCTGACCTGTTTTTGCAGTCTCCACATTTATTTATGTACTTAGAATACTTTATAAATACCAACACTCATTATAAGGAATAAGGACATTTTAAAGATCCATTCACAAAAACAATCAAGAACCCTTCTTATAAATCTCCCCCCTATATTTGTTAAGAAAAAGTATTGTTCTTTTGTCTGGGATGCAATTCTCCTGATGCCAGCATTCAATGGTGTAGCTACAGGAGGCTGCGGTTGTATCTGGCCTGGGACTGGCATCCAAACCCCACCCCCCAATCATTCCCAGTGCTTAATAGGTTCTATTTATATGATATTTTTGGGGCCCCTTACACAAAACGTTTGTACAGAGATCCTCCAATGACTAGTTACACCAGTGGTGGCATCACACATCTTGGAACACAAATGTGTTGTAGATCCTTCTTATACTAAGGGGTATATGTTATAAAAAAAAAAAAATGAAGGAAAATGTATTAAACGCAGCCACTCTATATGGACCCTCCTTACAAAAGGGTTACCAACACTTAGAACAGAGTTGGGCAACCTGTGACCATTGACCGGCTGAGGATGATGAAGTTTGTATTCCAATAACAGCAGGAGAACCAGTGTTTGCTTGGATGTGCTCTATAAGGAAGCTTTTGTTGTAGGACCCCAGAAACCACTTAGGATTCCCAAGTATATAGTCAGCTGAACCAAACTGAACCCTTTAAGGAGGGGTGTGCCATGCTTTGCAAGGCAATGCATGGCACACTCCTTGGGTCCTTAATGGGTTAGCATCACTGTGTCAAAATTCAGATAAACTGTAAAGCAGCAGTCAGTATTATGGACTCTTTTACCATCAGGGCTTATGACGGTACATCAGCATGTAAATACCCAAGGTTAATGAGGCCACGGTGATTAGTCAGATGTGGATGATAAGTGAAGACTCAGCAGCTTGTACTTCCCATACCAGATGAGAGCTGATGTAAGAGTACAGGAGGCAAAAATTTAGTAAAGTTGATACCTTTAATGGCCAACTAAACAGATTTAAAATGCAAGCTTTCAAGACTTCTTAGGTCTCTTCCTCAGGCATGTTATACAGATAAATATGAAAACTTCTCTCTTAAATACAAGTACACATTACATTGTTTATAATGGAAATCAGATAAGAAGGTTAGTCCAGATACTGATTCTTTGGTTAGTGGTAGAGGATGCAGTTTAAACTGCATTCTTCCTCTGAGGAGTCCAGGTATTTATGATCCCAGAGGAGCTGTCATAAAAGTTAATTCACAATGTGATAATGTGACAGAAACTCTCTGTCTCTATTCAGCCCATAAGTCAAAGAGTCAAATTGTAGCATTAATTTTACCTCCCATAATTTTCTGTCCCTCTGAGTGTGAAATTGTCCCATCAGCACAGTCAGTCTAATGTCCCTGACACTGTGCTCACTTTGGCAAAAATGTTCTCCCACTTGTGTCTGTCTTTTTTGTTGTTAATGCTCAATCTGTTGGAATTAAACCTCTTATGTAATTTCTGTCCTGTTCCCCCCACTTAAATAGCTGTTGGGCATTTTGCACACATGATGAGGTATATTACACTGGATGATTTGCAGGTGAAATTACCGTTGATCTTATGGTGTAACTGGGTGTTAGGTATGGGTATCTTCTCTGTGGTGTATATGTGTGCACAGGTTTTACACCTACTTTGCAGGCAGGGTAATGTGACATTTTTTGTATTTTTGTTCAGGGCACTCCTTACCATCAGTTGTTTTAAATTGAGAGGCTGTCTGAAGAAGAGTAAGGGAGGCTGTGGAAATATGTTCTTAAATCTTTCATCTGTATGTAAGGTTGCTTGAAGTTCTCTTGATATTTTGCACAGAGCTTCAACCTGGGGGTGGTAAGTGACAACAAGTGGCAAACGGTTTCCCTTATGCTGTTCTTTGTAGCTCAACAGATCTTTTCTTAATATGTGAGTAGCTTTCTGTATCCGACTGTCATTAATCCTTGCACTATAACCCTGTTTTATAAAGTCTCCTCTGAGTTTCTGGAGGCGCCTGTCATGGTCCGCCATGTCAGAACAGAAGCGATCGTATCTGATGGCCTGGCTGTATATGATGGAGTTCTTTGTGTGTTTTGGGTGAAAGCTATCATTTTTCAGGTAGGTTGGTCTGTCTGTTGGTTTATGGTACAGGGATGTATGGATGGAGTTGTTCTGAATACTGATAGTCGTTTCTAGGAAGTTAATGTTTGTGCATGAGTGACTGAGTGTTAGGTTGATACTGGGGTGGAATGCATTGTAATTTTTTTAGAATTTGAGAAGTTCCTCTTCACTGGTGGTCCAGATGATAAGAACATCATCTGAGTAGTGGAGATAGACCAGGGGTTTTGTCTGGAAGGTGGACAGGAAGTCCTCTTCTAACTTTGCCATAAACAAGTTGGCATATTGTGGTGCCATTAGGGTACCAATTGCAGTCCCCATTTTCTGAAGGTAGAGGTCCAAACTTGAAGTAGTTGTGGGTGAGTATAAAGTGTATGAGTTTTGTTACTGGTTCCATGACTGTGTTATTTCTTTCCAGATATTCTTGGCATGCTGCTATGCCATCTGTGTGTGGAATGTTGGTGTAAAGGGACTCTACATCCATAGTGGCAAGGATGGTGCTCTCTGGAATGGGGACTAAGTCTGCTAGTTTGTTCAAGAGATCCATGGTGTCTTGAAGGAAGCTGGGTGTTTGTTTTACCAGGGGTTTCAGGGTATTTTCTACCCAGCCAGAGATATTTTCTGTGAGTGTGCCAATTCCTGAAATTATGGTTCTTCCCGGGTTTCCTTCTTTGTGTATTTTTAGTAACATATAGAAAGAGCCTGCTTTTGGATCTGCTGGTATTAGGGGCCTTATCTGTTCTCCAATGTTGAAGGGCAGTTCTTTTATGATCATGTTGAGTTGTTTTGTATATTTTTTGTGGGATCCTCTTGTAATTTCATATAGCATCTTTCATCAGAGTTGCCTATTTGCTTCTTGAATGTAGTCAGCAGTATTCATAATAACAACAGCTCCCCCCTTGTCCACAATAATATCCTGGTTATTTTTTAATGACTGTATGGCTTTCTGTTCCTTGCTGGTTAGGTTGGGTGTTTGTTCACATTGTTTCTCCAGTATTTCTGCAGTTACTCTGTTTCTGAAGTTATCTATGTATCTGTCCAGTGTAGGGTTACTACCTGGTTTTGGAGTCCAGGTGGATTTTTTTGTGGGTGCATTGATGTTATGATGTTGCTCGGTGGTGTTGGCATCATCGTTATCCATTTTGTCATGGAAGAATTCCTTGAGTCTGACTTTTCTGAAAAATTCCTCCATGTCCCTACAGAGTGTTACCTTGTCCACAGGTTTAGTGGGACAGAATGACAGGCCTTTTGAAAGCACAGATATTTCCTCTCTGCTTGGTTTGTGTGTGGAAAGGTTCACAATGCAGTTCTGTCCTGGCTGATTTACAGATTCTGCTGCGAAACCTGCTTTGTATCTCAGTCTCTGTAGTTTCTTCCTCTTGGTGTTGATGAGGAGTGTTTGTAGTTTTCTGTAGTATTGTTGAAGGGTCTGTTGTATGCCCTCAGTGTCTGGTCCAAGCTGTTCCTTAAGAGTTGATATTTCTGCCTGTATCCTTGATTTTCTGTTGTAACAGGTACCAATAAGGTTGTAGCCTCTGTGAAGACATGGTACATAGTTGCTGTGAAAACCTGCGGTTATATGTGTCCAGGGTAGGATTTTTCAGCATGAGGCCTTTAGGTATTACATTTTCCTTTTTGCATGTAGTCAGGAAGAAGATGTCACTATCCACTTGTGCAAGTTTGTTTAGGAGGTTTTTCATATTCATTTGCGAATAGTATAGAGGGGAAGTGACCACATGGATATTTTTTACTTTTGCACTGCTCAGCAAGCTTAGCACAACACACAACACCAATGTACTACAATACACCCTTTACTGCAGAATAGGCATTAATAGACACAGGCTGGGAGAGGCCTCACACTTAAAGCAATGCAATTGAGCTGCATGGTGCACTAATAACGCATTAAGTAGGTCCTTTGGGAAAAATGCTTAGTCTTTTGGAAATCTAACAACTCCACTGGTCCTCAGTTAGGGTTGCCACCCAGCTGGTATTTTACTGGCAGGCCGGTAAAAAATTGGCTTCTGTCCAATGTTAAGTCTATGGAGAGAATGCCATGGCCGGTATTTTTTTTGAAGAAAAGGTGGCAACCCTATCCTCAGTATATAACGGATCATTCACAATTTGCTATTGTTTAGCCATATTCATACTGGGGTCAGTTCATTTAAAGGGGAACAATACTCCTTCATACAGCAGCCTAGAATATAAATGATTTTGTTTTGCATTGCCTGCAGAAGTGCAAATGAACCCTTTGAGTGCCAAAGAGCTATATAGTGCAGATTTGTATTGCAGCCTAACAGACGATCTGGGTTTCACAAAACTGCCTTCTGTAGCCATTAAACTGGATTCGGTTCCGTATCGGAACTCTAAAATTTGGATATCTCAGAAATCAGGGTCCAGAGCCATGGTACTCAGCCCCGATAGGTATCAACATAGACAGCTGCTACCTATGGGTGCTGCACAGTGAAATCTCTGATTTAAAGGGCCACTGTGTTGTATTAACTCTGCGTGTACCTAAGCAGACTTAATATAAACCAGGGGTTTCATTGTGCATCCCCAAAATAGCTTCTGTCAGCCATTTTGGGGTCATAAAACCCTCCACCCTTCGCAGCCTACAGGAACTGTGGTCATAGTCCCTCATGGGTGAATTGCTAGACTTCAAAGTTTCATATTTGAGTCTTCTCACTTTTCTGACCCACATTCAGCTCTCTCACTGACCTGTCAGAACTCACAAGGAAGTCACTGCTTCGGCAAGTCTGCTCACAGACCTGACAAAAGGACAACCATGACATGACCCTGTTTTAATTTGTGAAAACCATACCTCATGCTGCTCCCAGTTGTGCATGTGTGAGGTGTGTCAGTTTTCTGACCCCTCAAATAGGCTTATGAGAACATTTTTTGAGTTGATCAGCCCCTCCACATGAGCAAACTGAGAAAAACATGATGGCTGTCCTTTCAAATATGTATAGGAAAGAAAGAGAGAAGCACAAAGGAGTGTGGGAAAAATACTTCGGTTCATATTAAAACATACACCTTTGTAAAATGTAACCATTCAATAACTATTTTAATCACAGTCTCCTATGACACTGCTGTCCAAGTTCAGTCCTCAAGGGTCACCAACAGTACAGGATTTAGGGATTTCCCTGTTTAATTACAGGTGAGTCAGTCAAAATGAATGAGCCAATGATTAACTCACCGATGCTTAATCAGGGAAATCCTTGCATCCTGGCCTGTTGGTGGCCCTTGAGGACTGATGACTCTCCTGTGCTTAATTAGGGAAATCCTTACATCCTGGCCTGTTGGTGGCCCCTTGAGGACTGAACTTGGACAGCACTGTCATATGACATGACATTATAAGCCAACATCTGTGGTATTTTTACTTCATCTTCAGCATTTGATATTCAGAAAAATCTGCCCTGTACAAAAACTCAGAATTCTTTCAAAAATCAGACCACCAACTACATTAATGCCTTGCATATGAGCAATATCTCCACAGCTTTGCAATGAAATGTGATGGAAACAGCTCTAGCATAATATGGGTTAATATAAATCCCTGCCTTATTTATTCCTCCAAAGATTTCCTCCCATAATTATAGTCCTGAGAGAGCTGATGTTTATTACATTACAATTATTTTAGATAAGGGGTTAATGCCAGTTCATTTCTCCAACATTTTGTCCCTTAACCATAAATAGAATGGTCTATAAATCAGTCCGTTAATAACCAGGAATCAGCTGGCAGGAACTCTGCAAAGATTTTCAGTGGGAACTGGAATGAGACCAACAAGTTGACTACGCTAGAAGTGCACAGAGAGGCATAGAAGAGGATAGAAACTGGTTTATAAGAACACAGAGATAAAGCGATGGGAACTAAAGAGGACTACTTACTGACATGAATTCATCTGCATCCAGGTAGAACACACTGATTGGAACTTTACTGGGATTCTCATCCTTCTTTACTTCATTAATATGCCTGCAAATATAAGAGACACATTGGCATCATTGTAACACCTTTCCTTGGAGTGGTTGAGCATCACTGCAAAAGTAGATGACCTGTTCTTTTTAACCCTTTGAGTGCCAGAGGAGTGTCCAACGCATTGCACTGCAATGCGTTGGATGCCCCTTTGGCACTCAAAGGGTTAAGAGGACAGCAAACCTATAATATGAACTAAATTTATATTTCATAGGGCTTTAGCTGCTGAGTAATACAGCAAAGGTATCCCTGCAGGAAAGAGATGCTTCATTCAAAAGTTATTTCAGTGCATTTCTTTCAGCCATGTTGAGCAGTTAACAATTTTTTCTGAGGTAAGTCTTTAGCACTCAGTTCTCCATAGGCAGCCACTCAAATGCTCAAATAAATTCAGGATCAGGTTATTTTAGCTAATCAGTGAAATAGTGAGAATACCTTAAAGGGATAGCAATACTTCGTTTTAACTTTATTTTATTTTGTAGGCATTAAAAAAACATGAAGAATGATATAAGTCTTATCTCTCAAACCTTTATGGTTTATGAGATATTCACAAGCAAAGTTTCCCCTCCCCGCCCCTTTTACCTAGTGTAAGCCATCTCTTCTCAGATGTGAGTCTGGTTGTAAGACCAGACAGATAACAGCAGGGGACAATCTTCTTCCTATGAAAACAATGAAAGCCCTGCCCCCTTGACAAGTTTTTCAGCTTTTTCCCTTATCTTAATTGAAGATTGTCCCTCTCTGCAGTCTACCTGGGCACCTCCCTTCTGATCTGGTTGAACAGGGGGGGATACTTTGTTTGTGAATATCTCTTAAACCATAAAGGTTTGAGAGATAAGACATATCATTCTTCATGTTTTTTTAATGCCTACAAAATAAAATAAAGTTAAAACGAAGTATTACTATCCCTTTCATGTAACTCAGCAGGCAAAACCCAAATGCAATGTTCTAAAAATTCATAATAAAGATTTATTATCCTATTTTAACATATGTTAATTGGCTTACAAAATCAGAAAACCAATTAGATGCTTCAGAGTACTACAACACATTGTGAAACAATTCATTAGAGCTCTTTCTAGCATCCAAGGGGTTTAAGAAATATAACGTTACACCCACTGGGTAACCAACACACCTCCAACATACTGTGTTTTATTTACTAAACAGTGGTATCAACTATGTGTATATTTCTTTTATCTTTTTATATCAAAATAAAAAAAAATGCTTTACACACACACAGAACAAAGGGGGAGATTTAGAAACCTGGCATTACGACAAATGTGGAATAAAAGTGGCCTAAAAAATGAAGGTCAGCATTTAACCCCTTAAGGACCCATGATGGTCCTGGACCATCATGGGTTGTTATACCCTTAAGGACCCATGAAAGTTCTGCACCATCATGGAATTCCGGGCTCCCCGCGCGGCTGCAAGCCATTCGGGGAGTCTGGAATCGAAACGCGTGCAAAAAAAAATGCTCCGTGGTCCTTAAGGGACCGCAAAGTACGTGTGCGGCCTGTCTTTAGGGGGTTAAATAGACAATTTTGTCTGTTTTGGAAGCCTGAATGCCACGTAGATGTGTTTTGGGAAAAGTGACGGTACAGCTGCCAAAAAATTCTGTCACTGCAAATTTATAAATAATTATTGCTAACTGCGACAATTTTGCAACAGAATTTTCCCCAGAATCTTAACGCTAGCTATAGTCTGTCCTTAGCCATTCCAGATGTTAACATCAGCTCACTAACTCCATATTTATAAAGATGCCCTTACTTGTTTATTAATCCGACATGCCAATATCGCCAGTTGCCATGACTGAGCTACGATTCTTTATGAAGTACCAAGAACATTTTTTATAAATTTCCTCCAATGAGCCTGGACCCCTTCACTTAACCCTTTGAGTTCCAGAGGGGTAAGCAATGCAATGCGTTGTGTATCCCTCTGGCACTCAAAGGGTTAAATGTTATCACAATCGTAACAAAGATCAACATAAAAACGTATGCTCACCAACAGAGGCAAGGAGAATAATCAAAGAAATTATCAAGAAAAAACTAGATGTATTACAAGTAAAGGGATCATTTATTCTTAGTTAATAACATTTTGCTGGCAATGGGCTTGTGACCTCTTAGGTGTCCCCAGATTAACATTTTGAGTGCCAGATAAGTATCCAATGCTCTTCGTAGTACATTGGCCTCAATAACGAGGATAAAACAGAGCTGCATACATGTATTTCTTAACCCTTTCAGTGCAAGGAAGGTCTCAAAAGCACTGGATTCCTCTCTGGCACTCAAAGGGTTAAGATGTACATGTATCCAACTCTGTATTATCCTCATTATTGAGACCGAAGTACTAAGAAGAGCAGGAGTGATTCTCGGACAAAACTAACTGCACCACAGGGGACGGATATAAATTCCCATTGAATAAAATGAAACTTTTAGCCTCTTGAATGCCAGAACTGTCTACAATGCATTACTTAAAAATGTATTGGAGACCTCTCTAACATTCAAGTGTTTAAAAGCCACATTTAAATCAATGGAAGTTTGGGAACTTCTTTATTTGTTCCCTATGGTGCAGTTAGTTTGTTCCAGAATTGCTCCAATTCCACTTAGTACACCAGTCTCGCTGCATGTTATGGAAGCAAAAGAGTTAAGAGAATTTTGAAAGGATCTCTTACCAGCACAGAGTTGAGAGCCACTTCTCCTTTATGTCTGAGGAACTGGAAGAGAAAAACAAAAAGCAGAAACAAATCATGGTTCCTTCCTGCCATCCACAACATAAGCAAACGGTCCTTCCTGCTTCTATTTTAACACTGAGGCTTCAGCCAGTCTGGATTTCCTGCTACTGATGTCAAGGTTTTATATCTTGCCAAGTTTCCCTTTTGTTTTTGTCTCCATTGACCTGAACATGAGGTTTTCATTCATTTACTCCCAGGGGTGTATGTATATCAGTAATTCAGGAACAATAAGTATAATTTTTTATTTCTAAACCGCCACCATGTCCCCAAGCAATGCATTATGGGTCATCTGTACTGTGATTGGCTGTCATATTTATGCCATCCCCATTGTGTTACCTGACATGCACTTTAAAATAAATGGTCTGATTTAAGCATTTGGCGCTCAAAGGGTTAATATACAATCTTTTCCCACTACTACATCGCTTCCACCCACACACCCTATTTTAACCCCCGAAAAGCACACATTCTGTTTTATTTTTTCTTGCCTAAAACCAGAACACTGTTGTTACACTTTACACCTTTGAGTGCTAGAGAGATGTCCAAGCCATTGTGAAGCAATAAATTAGAGACCTCTCTAGCATTCAAGTGGTTAATCTACTTTTCTCAACCACGACGTAGAAGATTTAATCATAGTGGTGGACATGAGGGCCATGTATGCAAATCTTGTGGTGAATCTGGGAGCCTGTCTCTGGTTTTAATGCTTGTTTCCTCCATTCCTTACATCAAATATAATGTTCTGGTTTGAACTACCTTTCATTTCATTATATATCTATCTCAGTCTATTCTCATACATGAGTTTGAGAGACATAAAAATATATACATTTTAGCACGCCCAATTGCATATATATATATTTTACTTAAAGGGATAGTAATACTTCGTTTTAACTTTATTTTATTTTGTAGGCATTAAAAAACATGAAGAATGATATGTCTTATCTCTCAAAGCTTTATGGTTTAAGAGATATTCACAAGCAAAGTCTCCCCCTCCCGCCCCTTTTACCTAGTGTAAGCCATCTCTTCTCAGATGTGGATCAGGTTGTAAGACCAGACAGATAACAGAAGGGGACAATCTTCTTTGTATTAAAACAATGAAAGCCCTTCCCCCCTTGACAAGTTTTTCAGCTTTTTCCCTTATCTTAATTGAAGATTGTCCCTCTCTGCAATCTACCTGGGCACCTCCCTTCTGATCTAGCTGAACGGGGGGGGGGGGTACTTTGCTTGTGAATATCTCTTAAACTATAAAGGTTTGAGAGATAAGACTCATGTTTTTTTAATGCCTACAAAATAAAATAAAGTTAAAACGAAGTATTACTATCCCTTTAAAGGAACACAACATGTAAAAATTAGATTAAGTTATAGATACTTATATAACCTCCAAGCACCTGTAAACATTATAAATTTGGTACTGCAGACCTAATATAGTCTTAAAGATGGGGTTGTCCATTCATGCTGTGCTCAATACTCATAACCCCTTGAACATGAGTGACGTACTTGTGAAATCTCTGGATCTACCCCAGAGACTGAGGATTTCACTTTAAATTACCAGGTCTCCGAGGACAAAGGGGTTTCCTCTGGCTTGGTGAATTATGACCACTTTCAGTACAAAAAAAGCTGCCTTATGTTGTGTGAGTCATTACAATCAGCACAAAACATATTCAACAGTACTTGCACAGAAAGGTCTGTATATGCATTAGAAAATATAGTTTAGGAATAAATTTGAACTGTCTAGAATTAAATAAATATGTTTACAAATGGTAGCTTGGACTGCATGTGATTTAAACATATAACAAAATTTTATTTTTTACCTGTTGTTGTACATTTGAAACTCTAAACTCAAGGGCATTGAAACAATATAGCCCAATATGTATGGCTGGAAGCCCCCTCCCCCCCATAATAAAAAAAAAAAAAAAAAAAAAAAAAAAAAAAATCCTCCTACTCCGTCTTCTTGATGATCTAGGCATTGGCTAGTGTGTGGATTAGGAAGTGACATCACTTCCTGTTTCTCATCCAGTGACAGCAACAGATATATTTTGCTGAAGATGTGATAGGACAAAGTATTTGTTTCCCTGAGGTGTACATGTGAGATTACCTGAAAGTCACAATGTAGTTTGTTGTTGGCCAGCCAAAAACAAAGGAGTTGTCAGCGTTTAGTTTCTTTTCAGATACTTCACTGAGGGAAGATGAAATCCATATCTCACTCAGACGCACCTGCTTCTTAAGCTTCAGGCTAGCGGAGGACCTAAGGATAGGGAGACAGTCTGTAATCTAGAGAAGGCATAATACTGCAATGCAGTAGGAGATTCACAAAATCACAGGAGTTAAAGGAGCAGTAAACGTTTTTTATGAAAAAATATATATTGTAGGGATTTTCTTATTGAGTAAAATAAGAGAACTCCTACTGCCAAGAGATTTATATTTCCAGAGTTATTACAGTTTAAACCCATGTTTTTTTTACATTAGCAGTGCCCTCTAGTGGACAAATTCTAATTAGATTTCCTGTTAGATTCTAATGGAGAGGAAAGTCAGAAAAGTCAAAGACATACAGTTCTCCATAGAATGTGATAGAAACTGCCTGTCACTTCCTGTCAGTTAGAACTATCAGGAAGTAAACACAGTAAATTCCCTTCCTGTCAGAACTATCAGGAAGTAAACACAGTAAATTCACTTCCTGATTATTTAAACTGCTATCATTTTTCAATAAAACATCTGACAGCAATGGGAGTGACCTTGTTTTATTCAGCAGGAAATGCTCTGTAAAATATGTGTTTTCATAAAAAAAGTTTACTGCTCCTTTAAGCATGACTCAATGAAAAAATTAGTGAAAGGACAACAAGTAAGATTGACACCTCATCTCTAATACTGTCCATTAAGGAAAAGATGCGTTTTGAAAGGTTTCTGTTGTAGCTCTAAAGAAAGGGGTGGACAGCTATTTGCTCTTAACTTGTAGTTGGCTAACACTTCCATCATCTGGCCAGGAAACTTCATTAAGACATACTCCATATAGTGAAAAGTGAAAGCAGCTATCCATATTGGTGAATTTGTTCTCACTTTGACTTGGCAATGAGGAGACTGTCACTGAACAGGAACAGGAGTCTTTCTTGTGTCTGCCAGCCATTTGTTAGTTGCACCCGATCTTTGAGGATGAACATGGAGCTTGGACTGCAGAAAGCCCCCAGGAGAAGTCCGTTCCCAGAGTGTTCAGGAAAGAGTGTGATCTCCCTGGGAAAACAGAACAGGAATCATTCAATAGAGCTCATCTCATGGACACTACTGTGCTAGACATCCTGAAGCATATGTATAAAGAGTAAAGTGGAATCATTCTGGGACAAACCAACTATATTATAGGACAGGTCTGTCCAAGTTCAGTCCTCAAGGGTCACCAAAAGGCCAGGATGTAAGGATTTCCCTGATTAAGTACAGATGTGTTAATCAGTGGCTCAATCATTTTGATGGACCCACTTGTGCTTAATCAGGACATCCTTACATCCTGGCCTGTTGGTGGCCCTTGAGGACTGAACTTGGACAGCCCTTTTATAGGAGACCAATTAAAATTCCCATTCATTTAAATGGAAGTTTAGTACTCTTGAATGTTAGGGATGTCTTCAACAAATTGGGGGAGATGCACTAAGGTGTGATAAACAGCTGATAACTTGGAGATGACTTCTCCAGTGTTCTCAACTCTCCAAGTCCTATGTTATTCTATGGATCCAATGTACTACAGTTTTTCCAGCTTTAGAGATTTTAGTGCATTGGCTCCATAGAATAACAGGAACTGGAGAAGTGATATCACTGTAGAAGTCACCTCCGCTTTATCATCTCTTTATAACACCTTTGTTCATAACCCTCATTGTCTTGGATACCACACTAACATTTAAGGGGTTACAATCACAGTTTAAATCTATGTGAATTTTGTTTGTGCCTATAATTAAGAAGTGCCTAAGGTGGCCACCCAACTATCATATGATGTACCCCAAAGTTTATGTCCTAAGTGCGCTTTCTTAACCTTTTCAGTGCCAGATGATTGCTTAAACACCTCTTGGACTCAAAGGATTAATGGGCCTTCACATTTTGTGTTTTGTCACCTTTAATTTCATAGAGCTCTCAAGCACATTGTGTTCAAGGGGCATAAGAGAGTATTAGGAACTTTTTATCACCTGCTTTGCCCCAGAATCCGTCCATTTGTTTTTACACATATAGCCCCCAGTTTTACCATTTGTTTAACAGAAACCCTCCTCACTGCCATTCACCTTGCCATGCCCACCAGACCAAATGCATGTTTCATCTCAAGTGCGAAGTGGAAAATTCGATATTTTTTAAATCAATCCCTAGCAGTCTCCAGTGTCCTCCTGTCCCTTCATCCAGTTGGAATCCAACACTAAACTGTGCTAGCTGAACGTTGTGGGGCGAGAACCAGGACTTTAATGTGCAATCTGGGGTATATTCTTCCCTAAATGGTCAAAACCTGATATTTAGAAACAAGTGTGGGTATGCATTTCCATCAGTGATAAATAATATACTGAACTAAACCATATCATTATAGGATTGTGTGGAAGTGCAATCAATGGAAGTCAATGGTAAATAAAAGTAGGTAGATTCTTCAAACTGATGTGCACCCCTCTGGCACTTAAAGGGTTAATCCCCAGATGCTTTTCATTTAGATCTGGTGATCAGTACCAGAGATTTGCCACTAGATCCAACTGGCACTTCTGAGTACTTCTGAAATAGATTTGCAACTAGTGGTGCACGACAGGTTAATTTGATGCTGCTGAAAGTGCCAGTGCCCACAAAAACACTACCGTAAACCCTTTTTACTGGGTATATGTGGGTATGTGGGAATTCCATGTGATAGTCCTACATCTTGAACTGTCCACCGACTAAACTTACTTCATGGGCTAGTCTGGCATTTGGAAGAGTCAAATCTCAACATTTGAGGTAGATATACTAAGAGCAATTCCGGAGCAAACCCATCACTCCATAGGGGGGGAATAAAAATTCCAATTTATTTTAATCAACCTTTTAACCCTTTCAGCAGCAAGCCAATAAATCAACTGTAATAGCTGCTGAATTATCTCACAGCCGTATGAATAATCTTGTTTTATTCAGCAGGAAACTCCCTAGTAAATATAATTTTTCTATATTGTGTGATACATTCTCTTTAACCCATTGAATGCTTGAGACTTCTTCAATGCACTGGGAAGCAATGAGTTAAAGAGGACCATAGCATGCAATGGGATAAATTTCAAAAGTTTCATCACAATGGGCTGTACAAATGCAATTCTGTGCAAAAACAGTTTTTTAGCCCCAACACCAGTTTACTAAGATACTTAATGAAAAATTTGCCCTTAACTCTTTGAGTGCCAGAAGGGTGTCCAAAGCATTACTTTGCAATGCATTGGATGCCCCCTCTGGTGTTGAAAGCGTTAATGATGATTGTACCAAAGGAAGGGCATAGGGGCAGTCCGTGGGCAATTCTCCATGCCTTGGTTATCACTATGTATTAAGGAAGTGGTGTGATTTTAAGCCATTTCATTGATCGTGTTATGGGGCCGGAGAACAGGGCTTGCTGGCATTAAAGTCTTAATGATGGTGGAGATTGTTTGCTGATATACACTGCTGGAATCGTACACTTCAGGGCATAGCCTTAAAGGGATAGTAATACTTCATTTTAACTTTATTTTATTTTGTAGGCATTAAAAAAACATGAAGAATGATATAAGTCTTATCTCTGAAACCTTTATGGTTTAAGAGATATTCACAAGCAACGTATCCCCCCCCTGTTCAACCAGATCAGAAGGGAGGTGCCCAGGTAGACTGCAGAGAGGGACAATCTTCAATTAAGATAAGGGAAAAAGCTGAAAAACTTGTCAAGGGGGGAAGGGCTTTCATTGTTTTCATACAAAGAAGATTGTCCCCTTCTGTTATCTGTACTGTCATACAACCAGACTCACATCTGAGAAGAGATGGCTTACACTAGGTAAAAGGGGCGGGAGGGGAACTTTGCTTGTGAATATCTCATAAACCATAAAGGTTTGAGAGATAAGACTTATATCATTCTTCATGTTTTTTTAATGCCTACAAAATAAAATAAAGTTAAAACGAAGTATTACTATCCCTTTAAGGGTTGCCAGTGACATTAAAAGGCTACTTCAGTGTTTCAGAGCACATTTAAGGCAATCCTGTTATCATTTTAAGCCATCAGATGTTAGACAGGTTTCCAATGCGTTCACAACCAATACATCAGAGACCTCGCAATTATCAAGGGGTTAATTGTTTTTGCAATTAATTCCAGAATCACAATTTCTATAAAAAAAAATACTATTTAGTGAGATTGGTGTTTGGATTTCCCTTCTAGCAAACCTCTTATCACGGCATTGGCGTCCATGGGAGAGGGGGAGACTAGACTTCACAATTGTAGAGTCGGTTGGGCTGGCCTTGGCGGCACATTTTGGCTTTGCCCCCCCCATGGAAAAATGGATGTGGATGCTTATGCATCACGGGATCTATTTTGAGGACAAAATGAATGAGGTGTCCTGTAATCTCTTGAAAGAACACTGGCGCAACCTGACATTTGTATTCCGTTCCAGAAACAAACATTTCCAAAAATGAACAGTCGAAAATTTGTAAAAATAGTTGTAAAACCAGTACAAAAGGTTAAAAGGTCTTGATTTCAAAGAATTCTGCAGGAAAAGGTACAATCTGATTTCCACGGAGGGGTTGCCAAAATGGTGCAAGAAAGAAACAATAAAAACAAGGAGAACCATATCTTTAATATCATGTCCACTGGGCACATTTATGTTGGAGCGTCAGTTCTAAAATGAGAGTTGGCATAAACAAAAAAAATTAGTAGGAGGAATTCTGCTAAAACTGAAAAATTCTACAGGAAACCAACAGGAAGCCTGGGTATTGTATCCAATGGAGTGGGATATCACACAACAGGAAAACAATAGTCTCCCTTCTAACCTCATCTTCCACTCCAGCTTCTTGACCTTGAGATGTACTTGATATAGAAGCACAGCTGGCAACTATCTGGGAAATAGAGAACATGGACCAATTTTAGAGAAAACCAACTGCATTGTAGGATACATATAATAATTCCCCAATTATGAAGAAATACGGTGGAAACCTCTAGAATTCAATGAGTTAAAAGTCCCATTTTAATCTGATTTTTTTTTTATTCTACCGTATGTTGTTGATGGTTTACTCTAGAATTACTCCAGTTTTCTTTTGAAGATAAGATTCTGAGATTTTTTCAACTTGAAACATGACTCCACTCAATAACAACAAATGGAGATTTTCTTTAACCCGAGGTTTTATCTCACCTTAGTACATAACACACCTAGGATAGTATAGAGAGGTGCATGGTCTGATAGATCATTTTACAGTGCTAGTCTGTGGCCAAGTTTCCATTCTGCCAATCAGGGACAGTCCTTCTCCTCTGCTCCAGTGTGTTTGCATAGGGTGGACTCAGAGGCGTAACTAGAATCCACGGGGCCCTGGTGCAAGAATTGCCACGGGCCCCCCTCCGACCACATTGGCCCCCCTCAACCACATTGCCCCTTCCACAATGCCCCCATCACAATGCCCCTCATTCTCCACATTTCCCCCCAATCTCCACAATGCCCCCATCACAATGCCCCTCATGCTCCACATTTCCCCCCAATCTCCTCAATGTCCCCATCACAATGCCCCTCATGCTCCACATTTCCCCCCAATCTCCACAATGCCCCCATCACAATGCCCCTCATGCTCCACATTTCCCCCCAATCTCCACAATGCCCCCATCACAATGCCCCTCATGCTCCACATTTCCCCCCAATCTCCACAATGCCCCCATCACAATGCCCCTCATGCTCCACATTTCCCCCCAATCTCCACAATGCCCCTCATTCTCCACATTTCCTCCCAATCTCCACAATGCCCCTCATTCTCCACATTTCCCCCCAATCTCCAGAATGCCCCCATCGCCACATTGCCCCTACTGTCCCCCGTCCTCCTACCTCCTGGTGGTCTAGCGGTGTGTGTGACATGCTCCCGCGCGGTCCTTAGTAATGCAGAGCGCTGGGAGATTATGTCATCTCCCAGCGATCTGCATTACTCGAGCGCTGGCCGCCTGCGACCCCTATTGTTACGCCACTGGGTGGACTTACTTGACATGACTGGACAATGCTGTGCAAAATTCTCTTTCTACAGGGCACTACACAGTTCTAAACACTAGAGGGAGAAATACCAGTTGAATATTGTGACAAATTGATGCCTATACTATTTCTTATATTATTATTATATTATTCATATATTAGTTTTTAGTTTGGAATGGGGAAGCAAGGCTCAGCTGTCCCTGCAGAGTTTGGAACTCTGTACAGGGGCCATTATCTTGTCATCCAGCACAGGCACCATTTTCTGTCACAGTAGCCAATGAGCAGTCCTCGCCTTTCTGCTTAAAATTCTCCGGAGTCTTCATTACAGGACTTTGCATTGTCCTAGAAAAGTGCTTCCTGGAACACGGGACACATTTACAAATCCGGGACTGTCCTGGTCAATCCAGGACATGTTGTCAATATATTTCCTGCTGGTAAAACTAGGAAAATGTGGTAGATTTGAAGCAAACAATTCTTATACATGGGCTGGAAATGATCCGGTTTAATTCGCACTGCTTTTATTTTGTACTTTTGTTGCTAAAAATATACGTTTTTCAAACCCCTTAACATGCCAGGATGTGAGCAACATTCCTCTTCAATGAACTGCTCACTTTTCTGGCATTTAGCCCTTTGAGTGCCAGAGGGGTACACAAAGCAATGTGTTGTGTACCCCTCTGACACTCAAAAGAGTTAAAGGGATAGTAAAGTTTCATAATAAAAGCAGCTTTAATTAATCATCATAGTATTTGGACTTTGGAGAGTGTTATTTCAGTTCATTCAGAGTTGTAGTTCAAGAGTAATTCAATGACAAAGTGCCCCCCTCCCGTCCCTTTTACTGATGTCACACTGTTCAGCCAGATCAGAAGGGAGGTGCCCAGGTAGACTGCAGAGAGGGACAATCTTCAATTAAGATAAGGGAAAAACCTGAAAAGCTTGTCACAGGGGGGCAGGGCTTTCATTGTTCTGATAGGAAGAAGATTGTCCCCTTCTGTTATCTGTCTGATCTATGGACTGCACTCCATATCTGAGAAGAGATGGTTTACACTAGGTAAAAGGGGCGGAAGGGGAAACTTTGCTTGTGAATATCTCTCAAACCATAAAGGTTTGAGAGATAAGACTTATATCGTTCTTCATGTTTTTTTAATGTCTACAAAATAAAATAAAGTTAAAATGAAGTATTACTATCCCTTTAAAGGGTCATTTTGTAGTTACTTTTATATATAGTTTACTTTTTAATTGTGAATATATGTGGGAATGTCAGTATGGATAGGATTAACTCTTTGAGCACCCCTGAGGTAGCACCTCGTTGTAATGCTTTGGCTACCTCAGTGGCACCCAAAGGGTTAGTGCATTCTAAAATGTGATCCAAAATATTGCACATCTGCTCCATGGAAGGTGTGATCCCATTATTGTGCTTCACACACATTTAAAGGGATAGTAATACTTCATTTTAACTTTATTTTATTTTGTAGACATTAAAAAAACATGAAGAATGATATAAGTCTTTTCTCTCAAACCTTTATGGTTTATGAGATATTCACAAGCAAAGTCTCCCCCTCCCGCCCCTTTTACCTAGTGTAAGCCATCTCTTCTCAGATGTGGAATCCAGTCCATAGACCAGACAGATAACAGCAGGGGACAATCTTCTTCCTATGAGAACAATGAAATCCCTGCCCCCCTTGACAAGTTTTTCAGGTTTTTCCCTTATTTTAATTGAAGATTGTCCCTCTCCGCAGTCTACCTGGGCACCTCCCTTCTGCTCTGGCTGAACAGTGTGACATCAGTAAAAGGGGTGGGAGGGGGTTACTCTGTCATTGAATTACTCTTGAACTACAACTCTGACAGAATTGAAATAACAGTCTCCAAAGTCCAAATACTATGATGATTAATTAGAGCTGCTTTTATTATGAAACATTACTATCCCTTTAAGGAAAGACGTTCCATAATTACATTGCTGATCACACAATTTCCATCATTATCCTAGGGCAGTCATTCTCAATAGGCGTGTCATGCCATCGTTATGTGTCACTGCACCAAGTTTAAAGGATAATTAACACATCCTTATAAGATTACCCCACTTACTTTACTGTGGGCAGAAAGTCCTATTGGCCCCCTGTGACTTTTGACACACCCATGGAGGAAGACATGACAAATTTTGGATGTTTTTTTTCAGACTTAAGCAGGAAAAGTAATGCACTACTTGACCCTTAAAGGGCAGAAGAGGTAAGAAAAACATTGTGATGCAACGTGTTGGACAGTCCTATGGGGATAAGAGTACCTTGAGAAGTGAACAGGGTACCTCTGGAACTCAAAGAATTAAAGGGATAGTAACACTTATTATGTAAATATAAGTAATAAGTATCTGCCATTACTACATCCTTGGGCAAAAAATTCTACAGTATATCATACCTTACTGTAAAAAAAAAACCTCTCTCTGCTGAAGGACAACAACATTTGTTTGTGGCCCGTGTACATGGGCTTTTCCACTACTATTTGATAAAAAAACAAATTCAAACAGATTTGAGTTCTTATACATTTTCCACAAAGCATCTTCCAGCGATGTTACTACTTTGTTTTACTCATACATGTTTTTTTTTTCTTTAATCCATGATATATATATATATATATATATATATATATTTTTTTTTTTTTTTTTTTTTTTTCTTAAAGTTAACACACTAACTGCCAGAGGGTTGCCCAATGTATTGCGAAGCATGATGAACACTAGGGTGACACTTAGAGTGTTAAATTTTCCTAAACTCCAGCAGGCATAATAATTACAATCCAACTGTAGTCTTTAAATCACTCAACGTCTATCAGATTGAATTATCCAATCACAACATTGTGTGCAACACGGTATGAAAATCTCGTTTCATACCATTTGTTTTACATTTTGTTTGAAAAACTCTTAAACAGAGATAAACACCCAGCAGAATTATTTACAAGAGAGCAGACAGATAAACAGAGTGAAAAGCATTTGGCTGCTGTTGTCGCCTCTCTGTTATTGTTTAGGATGGGAAATCGTTTTCTGGTTTTGGGTTGAAACCAGGTTGATTCTCAGTTAATGTATGCATTGGATAAAGAATTGCTGATGTACTAAGGAGGAAATCTGGAGCAACAAATTCCCAGTAGGAAGTCCACAAACAGTTTTAATCCTTTGATTATTATGTAGAGTGATGGAGATGGTTTATATCATTCTGCAAAATAATAAAAAAGGTGAAAACGCCCTAGAATGCCAATTAGAGCTTCTCATACTGAATGCCCAAAATAACTAACACGTGCCATTCTGGAACAAACCAACTCCACAATAGGTAACAAATAATAATTCCAAATTGTTTAAATATTGTTGGATTCCACCGTAGGCAAATTATTATAAGTGCTTTTATCTCAAAAATTCCTATTGAAGTCTATGTCATATCTGGAGATAAAAAAAAATTATTATGTTACCACCTGCAATACAATCCAGCCCAGATTGTGATGTTACCACCTGCAGTAGAATCCTTGCATTATAAATATGCAACCCTCAGTATACAACTTCTTCCATGTGCTTCTCTTCACTAGAGCTGAAACTCTGGAGAGGCAGATTATATATAATATTGACTGGTCTCATGTTACACCTCATCTGCAAAGCCAATAGAGGCTGTTACTGTTACAGCTTACCTTAGTTTCAGTGTCATCTACAGGCGCGAGGCTTCAAGCATGCCGCAGGCCTCTGTTTTATCTGTTTGTTTCCTGTAGTCTCCTCCTACCTACTTCCGCCCTCTGAGCTGCTCCTCCTACCTACTTCCTGTGGAGGGGTTTAAAAGGCAGACTGAGTCCTGACTCAGTTGCCCTTGCATTGTTGTGCTTAGCAGGTCTCTTACCGTGTGCTCTGTGTATGACCTGGCTAGTCTGACTACCCCCTCTGGTGCTGACTTGTGGCTCTGTCTAACTACTCTTACGTTTGCTCCTTTACCTAGCAGACATCCAACCTTGTGCGGACCTGGGGCTCTGGTAGACCAGCTCTGATACTGACTGCAGGCTTGAGTGAGCTATCTACTTCCTCTCTGACTGCAGGCTGAGTCAGAGTCCTCTCCTTACTGACGGCAGGCATGCGTTGGTACATCTTCCACTTTGGATCAAGATCCTGTGTTCCTGTTCCTGACCCAGTTCCTGCTCCTGTTCTGTCCCTAGTTCCGGTAGAGACTACCACTGGCTGAGGCCTAGTCCCTAGCATTGTGGTCAAGCCTGACAGCCTATTATTTCTGATAACTGTGCTCGCTGGCTTGTAACACTCTGCTTGTTACTACTGTATATATTTGCCTACCTATTACTATCAATAAATTGCATTTAACTATACTGTACTGACTCCTGAACTTTTCTGGGAACCGTGACAGTTACTGGCTGAATCAACACTTGCAGGAGGTGGGGCAAATGTGTGCATTTCAGATCAATGAAACGATTAATTTGTCGTTTGGTTGTTTGGTTAAGCTACATTTCCATAGTGAGCCACTAATTATTAGAGGGCCCCAACGTAAACATTTGTTTGGACCCCTAATATAAAAACATTCTGTGAGTGTCAGAACTAGAGCCCATTGGGGCCTGGGGACAATAGTCTCAGTTTTAGGCGTGGCCCCATCACGACTATACCCTATGGCCTGTTACTATACTCCAAGGGCGTAAGTCCATTTTAAATACATTAACTACCCCCCCCCCAAAAAAAAAATGAACTGTATGCAGAAGGAACAAATAATTTCCACACTTCTCATTGGTCTAAATGGGGTTTTTCATGCATTAGAGACTTCTCTTGTATCAATAGGTCAACTCTTTTGAAACAAGTTATAGAGCTGAGACAGCCAATAGAATTGCCACCTGTCTGGTTTTGACCTAAACAGTCCGGTTTTGGTGTCCCCTGTTCAGTTTTGTCAGCATTGTCCAAGGTTCAGAGGTTCTTAAAACTAGACAGATTCATCTTCATGCTCTTTGATCCTATTGGTTAGAGCACATATCTTTCACCAAAGGTCTTACCCTAATTGTCTGGCCATGCGACTGCCTGCCGATATTCAACACTAAGGGCCATATGTTCAAAGGGATAATGACAAAAAATTTTCATATGAAAGACAAAAATAAGTAATTGAATGCATGAACGACATATTTTCTATAGAGTATACTACAAAAAACTAGTAATGTCTGTTGTGTACGACACAACTTCAGAATTGACAGGCAAAGGGGCAGAGCAAGGGCGTGGCTAAACTATTCTCCAGTATCGTATAGAGGAAAAGAAAATTTTTCGTAACTAACAACAAAAAAATGTCTTTCAAACGACAACATTTGTACGTTAAGAAAAAAGTGGAGGAGATGTGAAGTTCTGAATGTGAGAATTTTTGTCTTTACTTAAGACATGTTTTTCGTTATTTAAGACATTTTTTTGTCGTTCCATATGACAATTTCAGTTAGGACAAACAACATATTTCCAATCACAACCGACACTCTCTGAAAATATTAATGATCCCAAACAACACTGTACTTTGAAAAGTCGTTACAAACGACAAAAGCAGTTTCGCTACTTCTTTGAACATATGGCCCTTTGAGTGTCAGAGGTGTGTCCAACACATTGCATTGTGATGTGTTGGACACCCCTCTGGCACTTAAAGGGTTACTCCCTTGAACAATATAGAGATCCCTAAGTCATTACTTATTTAAAACATGCCTGCAGGATATAAACTAAGTTTCACATTGGAAAGTAAGGAATTAACCCCTTAAGGACCAGCGGTCCAGGGAGGTTACCTTCCCTTAAGGACCGCTTTGATCCTTGCTGACACGCTGGGACACATGACCTGTTACGTGTACCGGCGCGCCGCTTTGAGGCCTAAGAGAGATCGCTCCGGTCTTGGAGCGATCAATTTTAGGCCCCTTTTTTACTTACAGCTCTCCCAGTACAGCGCTGTAAGTAAAAAGTACGTGACATGCTAGGACCATCACTGGTCCTTAAGGGTATAAGGACCGTTACGGTCATAGCACGTCACGTAGTCCTTAAGGGGTTAATCACCAAAAAGGCAACTTTTTGCTCTGCGTTTAAACACAGCGTACAGTGCTTCTATGTTTGTTTTTTGCAAGAGCAAAAGGTTGCAACCCTAATGGACAACCTGCTGTTCCCCAGCTGTTGTCTGGCTGAGGATGATGGGAGTTGTAGTTCAATGCCTCCATGTTTACCCCTGCTGAGGAGCAACTCTATTAAATAGACACTTTGATTTCAACTCGAGTGAGCAGGCCCATTACGTGTCAATACAATTTCCACCAAAACACTTAACTTGACTCATTTATTTCTAGAAAGATTTATTGGTGCTTGTTGCTTTATTCACTAAATGGCCGTTACCTTACCTGGAGCTTAATTTGGTCTTGCTCAGGGCCCGGGTGATGGCTGAGGAAGTGGAGCGTCTGCGTTGTACTGTGGCCCTCATCTTCTGAAAGAGAAACATTAATGGGATTAGTAAACTTTCAGACATAAAACTGAATTGGACATATGTTGAACAGAAAAGTGGATGAGTTCTGGGCTAAACCATTTGCACAATGAGAGTGCTCCACCTTACAGGCAGAAAGCATCCGTCATCGGAGGAGGCTGGATAGAGAGGGGAGTAGAGGGAGTGACAGACTGCGGTACAGAGCAGGTCTGCCTGGAAATAGAGTGCAGGGCAGAGATACTCCTACAATTTCGTCCAAATAGAGATTTCATAAAGTTTTTACACATATTTGCTATATAATCTATTAAGGCTAAGTTGTATATGGGTGATAGATCCCCTTGATCTCTTTAAGAATCAGAAGGGTGTGCAATGCATTACAAAGCAATACACTGCACACCCCTCTGGTCCTTAACCCTTTGCGTGCTAGAAGGATGTCCAAGCAATGCGTTGGATACCCATCTGGCATGCAAAGGGTTAAATTAAGATTACTACGTACTGTGAGCAGAGTTAGAAGTCCTGTCTCCATGGACATGATATCCTTGTGCTGAATGATGTTATAACTTGAACCAAAGTGCAAGAGGAAATTCATAGGGGTCATTAGGATTTTCTATCATAGAAGGGAAAGTGGGGGTGTTATTTATAGGTGCTGGTTTTCCTTTCGCAATCCTAGAACCAGGAGACACAAAACAATTACACCTTTCTGACAGCAAACGGCTAAGTGCGGATTAGAAGAACATCTGACAGTCCTCACTCTTATTATTTCACTCGCGCGTTTAACCCTTTCAGTACCCTATAGTTGTAGTTTTACAAAAAATTGCACAGTTCTACGGCACACAAAAAGTTAAACCGCAACCGAGACCATTAAATGATTTAATCATACAATTAATACTTGGATGCAAGGAAATGTGTTGGAGACATCTCTAAAATCCAAAGGACTGAAATGGAACTGAAGCCAATAATTGCACTTGATAAAATGACAGCGATAGACATCCACAGAATTCCACCAGACCCAGAAACTATGTGTCTATACAAAGGTCATAAAAACAGAACAAATAAAAACAATCTGAGAGAGGCTGAAAAAAATGGAAAAGGATCCAGACTGAGAGAACCCATCTGCTTCTGTCAGAGATTCTCCAGTCTGCTAGAAATATCAATATCCCCGCTCATCGAAGAGAAATATCAGCATGTTCTTGAGACAGGGTGTGTTGTATATCTCAAGCACCCCTCAGACAAGGCATCCAATGTGCCCTTAGCCCCACCCATGTCCACACATCTCAATTATACCTGGGAACTCTCCAGATCCTCCTCGGAGGCTCTGGGTTTTAGAGTTAATAACTAGGTCTCTGGGGACAGAGGCTATTTCTCCAGCGGTTGTTAGTTTCCTGTGAAACTCTGCCCACCTCTCCTCCCCACCCTGTCCTGCCCTCTTCTCCTTCCCACCCTGTCCTGCCCTCTTCTCCTTCCCACCCTGTCCTGCCCTCTTCTCCTCCCCACCCTGTCCTGCCCTCTTCTCCTCAACCACACTGTTCTTCCCACTTCTCCTTCCAAACCTGTTCCTCCCACTTCTCCTTCCAAACCTGTTCCTCCCTCTTCTCCTTCCCACCATGTTCCTCCCACTTCTCCTCCCCACCCTGTCCTGCCCTCTTCTCCTCAACCACACTGTTCTTCCCACTTCTCCTTCCCACCCTGTTCCTCCCTCTTCTCCTTCCCACCCTGTTCCTCCCACTTCTCCTTCCAAACCTGTTCCTCCCTCTTCTCCTTCTCACCATGTTCCTCGCACTTCACACCCATTCTCAGACCACTTTACAAGCACAATGCAGATAAGCCCCACCTACCCAATTAAACACCATCCCTGTACAATGCAAACTGCATTATTTACATACCCCTGGTCGCAGCACATGCACCCTCTCCAGGGGCTCAAAAGTATGATGTTCCTAGGTATACCCCCAATACTCCCTAGACCATGACCCGAGCCCCATCCACAGTGGCCAAGCAGAGACGATACATGTAATTCAAGCACCAAAGGGTCATTTAATGGGGCATGTAAACTGACAAATAAATTGGCAAACCAGGAGCTGGTGTTAGGATTATTCTGGTCACACCCACAATTCTGAATGAGGGATTAGCCAACACAGTTGAGGAAAGCCTCAAAACTAGAGCACTCTAGACAGTTGCCTACTCGGCCCAGTAGAAAATATGTGTCTTCCTTGGCATATCGCTCTTGGTTACATGCCTACAATTTATCAGTATAAAATGATGCATACTGCAGGGATCTATGGGCTCTTATGTGACTCTTTTCCAAAGTGCACAATGTTTCAGTTGTCATCTTTTATTCCGTATGGCTACAGAATGGAAAGCACACTCAGTTTATGATAGGCTTAAGCCCTTGAGGACCAGATAGGTGTGAAGAAACGTGTTACTGCTCTTGTTCTCAAGGGGTTAATAAAAGTGGCACAGCATGCAGAAAGAAAAAGCAGAGCAATTCTTGTGCTACTGCACCATAAAGAACAAATGAACATTCCCGTTGATTTAAATTGGGCTTTGAACCCCTTGATTGCTATAGGTATTCACAAGGCATTGGAGTCCTTTCTAGCATTCAAGGGTTAAATGTACCATTTAAATCAATGGGGATTTTAGAAATTGTTTTTCTGACCCTTTTGGTGATAATTGTCTTGTTCCAGAATCGTTAGTATTTAATTTCTGCGTAAGACCGTATCGAGGCACAATCAGGATTTCCATAGAGGGGTTACATGAAAAAGCGCCATAGTACCTAGAACTTGCATTGTACAATTCTTCATCCTATATCTGTGATTACACCGAGGTTGTGCAACCTGCCTCTCTCCAGCTGTTGTTTTTCTGGAACTCCCATCATCCTTAGCTGACCCTTCGTGAAAACAGGGCAATGCAGGTAATTAGAATGGGCAATTAGAATGTGTTAGTATTGTTGTGGTCTTCCAATTGCCCATGTGAACTTAGCCTAATGTAGGGACATCTAGCTTTTTAGATGAGATGAACTGGTGTTTTTACACGCACATGCTTGTGGGCTGATCCTATTAAAAATGGTATTCTATAAAGTAACGAAAGCTATAGAGCTCTTAGGAGAGTCACTAACTATAGCATGGAATGATCTCTTATAGAGATGAGTGAAATGGCCATGATTCTTTTTAGGGGATTGATCCAGACGATCTGGGAAAAAACTCCAGATCTGTCTAGACTGAATTATGATGAATCACAGATGGAAGGGTGGACAAGGTGAGGCAGGAACAGTAGTGAACTGGAAATGGATTGCAGGATAGCATGGGGTAAGTGGGAGCAAAACTGAATAGAGAAGGTGCAGGCAAAAGGGGAGTGGGGAGGAAGTGCACCAAAGAGATTCAAAGCATTGGGCAGGCCAAGGACATGTAAGGGATGGGAGCGGGTCGGAGGAGATGGATGTGGCCTTAAGGAGATGGAAGTGAGGGGAGCAGACCAAAGGAGATGGAAGGGAGGGGGTGAGCCAGAGGGGATGAAAGGGAGGGGAGCGGGCCATAGGAGATGGAAGGGTGGAGAGCAGGCCAGAGGAGATGGAAGGGGTGGTTGTGGTTTGAGGAGATGGTGGCAGGCCAAGGACATGGAAGGGATGGGAGTGGGTTGGATGAGATGGAAGGGATGGATGTGGCCTTAAGGAGATGGAAGTGAGGGGAGTGGACCAAAGGAGATGGAAGTGAAGGGAGCTGACCAGAGAAGATAGAAGGGAAGGGAGTGGACCAAAGGAGATGGAAGTGAGGGGAGTGGACCAAAGGAGATGGAAGTGAAGGAAGCTGACCAGAGAAGATAGAAGGGAAGGGAGTGGACCAAAGGAGATGGAAGTGAGGGGAGTGGACCAAAGGAGATGGAAGTGAAGGAAGCTGACCAGAGAAGATAGAAGGGAAGGGAGTGGACCAAAGGAGATGGAAGTGAGGGGAGCGGACCAAAGGAGATGGAAAGAGATGTGGGTTTGAGGAGATGCAAAGAGAGGAAATTGACAAGAGGAAATAGAAGGCAGAGGAGAAGGTCAGAGGAGATTAAAAGGGAGGGAAGCTGGTCGGAGATGAATGAGAGGTAGTGGGTCAGTGTGGAGATGAAAGGGAAGTGAATGGGCAGAGGAGATAGAAAGGAGGCGAAAGGGCCTAAGAGATGTAAGGGAGGGAAGAATCTCAAGGAGAGGGAAGGGGAGTAAGCCTGTGGTGATGAGGGAGACACTGCCAATTAGACTATGGAAAATGGGAGGGAGACAGAAGATCCCTACCCCGCTCAGATGACTGCCATGGACAGAAAGAAGGTGCATTACTCCTTAGGTGCTATTGTAATGGGAAATCTCCTACAGGTTGATGGGTAACAAGGTACATTAGCACAGGTTACATCTGAACCTTCAATAACAGCTAGGTTTTATGTTTAAAAAAAAAAGTGCAGCAATTTTTTTTACCATGTTCTAGTTTTACACACTAATAATTCCAATAACTTATTTTTCCAGGGGTGTTGCATACCTCCCAACATTTCAAATGGCCAAAGAGGGACACTTGTGTTTTAGGTGGTGTTTCTAGGGGCGTGGCTGGTGGGCGGGGAATTTTTAGGTGACTTTGTCACCTATTGACACCTCTTTGTGTAACTGAATAAATGATTTAGAGCAAGACCGAAGTATTTTATTTACAGAGATTCAGTAACAAACACATATACTGAAGATTAACTGAACATTTATGTGAATTTCATTTCTGTGGAGCAATGTGATAGACTAATATATACACCACTCACTCTGATGTCCTAAAAAGAGGGACATCGGGGTAGAAAAGAGGGACAGGGGGATTTGGGTCTCAAAGAGGGACTGTCCCTCCTAAAGAGGGACACTTGGCAGGTATGGTGTTGGACTGAGACCAGCACATTATAACCCAGAAATATGTAGATTATCATAGCATATTTAAAGCAAATCCAGTAATTAGATGTTAGTGAAACATTTCTGCATTGCCCAATATTATTTATGGCTTAAAAAGCCCATTCCTTTCTTGTATATACATGGCAAGCCCAGTCACGGTCTTTTAACAATGTTATATCAAAGCCATAGCCAAGGGGCTGGCAAAGTTGATTGCTTCTGTATAAATGGGTTACTTCTGCAAAAGTGTTTGAGTAATAAGTAATATTGTTTTGGTGACGGCTTCCCAATATCAACTACATAAATCAAACGTTAGGCACTTTCTTGTACAGTTTTTAAACTCCATACAAAGCCATTGCAGGGTGGGAGTGGCACTCTCCAATGAGGCCATATTGGGTAACGGCCTTTGGTTTCAACTGGGCTTCAGTTTTAAACCTGTCACTCAGAGAGCTTCATCAACAACTCACTCCCTGTGTTATGTTTCCAAGGAAACCGTTCAAAGTTTACCCGCTCGGCTCGCTTTGGGCTCCGTGCTGTAACTGTGCATTATCCATCAGTGAGCTGCCAGCTCCCGTCTCAATCTGTGTTCCTTGGCACACAGACTTCTAATATTGTTCATTTTCAACCCATTTATGGCTTAAAGCAACACAAAGTTTTCTTGTTTTCAATATAGTTTGGAAGATTTAGTTAAAGAAATGTCAGGGACCGTATATCAGACACTCACAAATATCTAGTTTTTATTTTTGTATTTAAATAGTCTCATAGAATGTACGCAGTGATTTGCAGAAGAATAAAGAAGAAATAAAAATAATTAAACTGACAGTTACATGGACTGCTAAGAACCAAAGGCACTAGATAAGAATATTTTACCCCCTTCTGGGGTTTTCCCATTTAATTTATCTATGGGGATTGGGGAAAAAATAATCATGAAGTTCTGTAGTTGGCAGCTCCAGCCAAGTAGTAGCCAAGTGCAGCTGCGGGGGAAGACAGAGATGGTAGACTATGCTAGTGTTTTAAAGGAGAAGTAACATCTCTTAATAATAATAACAACCCCACATACCTTATTAAGGCCAGAAAATCCTAATAGCCCCTATGAATTTTGCCCTTGTACAACATAACATCTTGATTCAGTGCTGAAAGTCATGTCTATGGAAAAAAAACTGTCCACTCCACTTGGTAATCTTAACCCATTAAGAACCAAAGGGTGTGTCCAATGCATTGCTCCACAATATGTTGCATGCCCCCCTGGTTCTTATAGGGTTATTGTTTAAATGCTCATTTACTCTGCCTACCTTGGCCTGCAAAGCTGCCAGCAACTACCATGTCCATCTCCATGAACATGACTGATTGAAAATGTTCTCTCTTAAACAAAGGAGCAAGGGAAAAATATTCAGGGGGGACATTAGGATATTCTGACCATAGTAAGTAGCGGGTTATTATTAGGCGATTGTTAACCTCCAGTTGAATTTTTTACAAGAAAGGAGACAATTTCGATAAGGCCAATGACGTATTTAGGCCTAGGACAGCAGACTGGGAAGCTATGCCACTTTGCTCCTGTATCGGGTTTCTAAAGAAAATGCACAAGGCACTACTTTAACCCTTTGAGTGCCAGAGCACGCCTCTGCCACTTAAAGGGCTAAAAGTGTGTATCACTGATAGCCTTCTCATAGGCAGATGTGTCAAAGCACACGTAGAGGAGAAACTTGCCCAGTTAATAAAACTGAGGCACTAAACATATTTTTAGATATATAATTGAAAGAAGAAAAGTGAAACAAGGAATAGTTAGACTGAAGACAAAAAAAGCTGGAAGTTATGTCAGTTATGATAAAGATCTAGATGACTGCCTCAATGAATATTTCTCTTGAGTTTTTACAGAGGAAGGTGAAGGGAAGGGACCTTTGTCACAAAAAAGAAATAGTGAGATATGGGAAGCCAGTATGGTAAAAGAGGATGAATTTCTACTTCAGATCTCTAAGGTAAGAACAGGTATATCAATGGAATATACACAAAGTTATACAGTACTACTAAGTTTTCCAAATGCTTGCCACCCCAATTTTATTCAACGGTCAATGGTGTTTCCATCTGTTGGCATTTCCTGTCCAATTAAACATACTTGTCCACCTCTTCTAGTTCTTGTCCATCTACTGTGATTTTCCTTGGTATGGTAAATTTGTTAAACATGACTTGTGTTTTGTTAATATTCATCTTCAGACTAAATATGTTGCTTTCCTGTTGTAGCTCTTCAATGTGCTCTTGCGATTCGACAGGATTACTGGCAAATAGTATGATATTGTCTGTAAGCCCTATTTTTGTCCACATTTAGTTTTTGGAAAATTTCTTCTAAACAAGCAGAAAATAGTTTTGAGTAGATTGTGTCACTTTGTTGGATACCTTTTTCTTTGTTGATCTGGACTTTATCATTGACCAATATTGAAGCAGCTGCATTTTCATAAATTGATTGGAGGATATTCCTTGGTTTATCAGGGCATTGATTATTGCGTGCTTTTTCAATGAGTCAAAGGCCTTTTTGTAGTCAATGAAGGCTATGCATAATAAAAGGTTGTATTCATTATGTTGCACTAGAACTTGTTGCACTGTCTTGATATTGCACATTGTACTGAAACTGCTTCTGAAGTCTGCTTATTCTTTAGGTTGTGCTGTATTAAAGGGATAGTAATACTTTGTTTTATCTTTATTTTATTTTGTAGGCATTAAAAAAACATGAAGAACGATATAAGTCTTATCTCTCAAACCTTTATGGCTTAAGAGATATTCACAAGCAAAGTATCCCCCCCGTTCAGCCAGATCAGAAGGGAGGTGCCCACTTAGACTGCAGAGATAGTGTTGAGCGAGCGTGCTCGGCCGATGCTCGGATCGGCTCGAGCATCGCTCTGCTCGGCACATGGCGGTACTCGTCGAGTACCGCCATGTGCTCGCCCGCCATGTTCGGGTGGCGGGGATCTGTGCCGGAAGAGGCACAGATCTGAAGACGCTCCGCTGGACCACCAGGGACTGGAGGTACGGGGGCATTGCGGAGATGAAGGGGGCATTGCGGAGATGAAGGGGGACATTGTGGAAGAGGGGCATAGACTCTATGCCCCTCTTCCACAATGTCCATGGCATAGAGGAGATGAAGGGGGACATTGTGGAAGAGGGGCATAGCGGAGATGAAGGGGGACATTGTGGAAGAGGGGCATAGCGGAGATGAAGGGGGACATTGTGGAAGAGGGGCATAGCGGAGATGAAGGGGGCATAGCGGAGATGAAGGGGGACATTGCGGAGATGAAGGGGGCATTCGGAGATGAAGGGGGCATAGCGGAGATGAAGGGGGGCATTGACCAGGCACCCTCCCCTCATCAGAGCAGGGGGTGCCTGGTGTAATGCTCGTGTCGCCCCATTCATTTCAATGGGGCTCGGGTGCTCGGCCGAGCACTCGAGCCTCAGGGGGTGCTCGGTCAGAGCACCCGAGCACCCGAGCATCGGGGTGCTCGCTCAACACTATGCAGAGAGGGACAATCTTCAATTAAGATAAGGGAAAAAGCTGAAAAACTTGTCAAGGGGGGAAGGGCTTTCATTGTTTTCATACAAAGAAGATTGTCCCCTACTGTTATCTGTCTGGTCTTACAACCAGATTCACATCTGAGAAGAGATGGCTTACACTAGGAAAAAGGAGCGGGAGGGGAAACTTTGCTTGTGAATATCTCTTAAACCATAAAGGTTTGAGAGATAAGACTTATATCGTTCTTCATGTTTTTTTAATGCCTTCAAAATAAAATAAAGTTAAAACGAAGTATTACTATCCCTTTAAGTATTCAGTTAATTCTTCTTGCTAGTACCTTTGTGAAAACCTTGCAGACAACTGGCAGTAGGCTTATTGGTTGGTAGTTTTTTAGATCTGCCCTATCACCTTTGATTGTGCAGTAGGATGTCGTCTATTTTTTCCATGTTTCAGGCACTTTGCCAATTAGTAGGCATTTTGAAAATAGTTTAGCTAAGGCTTTGAATAAGGGTTGACCTCCAACTTTCAACATTTCAATGGTGACTTTATAAGGTCCAGCTGCTTTGACATTTTTTATTGATTTTATTACATCTTCTACTTCTACCGGAACGTATGGCACAGCTTCAGCCTCTGATACTGCATTCAGTGGTTGTCCTTTATCCTTATAAAGATTCAAATACAATCTTCCAGTCATTATAGTATTTCATATCTCCCAAGAGTCCCTTTTTAGGAGGGACATTCCCTCTTTGAGACCCAAATCCCTCTGTCCCTCTTTCCCACCCAGTTGTCCCTCTTTCCAGGAGATCAGACTGTGTGGTGTGTATATAAGTATATCACAGCAATAAATTTCACATTAAAGTTTGTTTAACTCCTTAACGACATGTGACGTACTATGACAGTCACGGTCCTTGAAATACTCAAGGACCGATGACGGTCATAGTACGTCACGTACTTTTTACTTACAGCGCTCTACCGGGAGCGCTGTAAGTAAAAATAGGGCCTGAAATTGACCGCTCCAACATCGGAGCGATCTCTATCAGGCCCCATAATGACGCGCCGATACACGCGACAGGTCACGTGTACCGGCGCGTCCAAGTGGTCCTATGCGGTCCTTATGGGACGGAAATGTCCCAGGATCACCGGTCGTTAAGGGGTTAAACTTCAGTATATGTGTTTATACATTAGTCTGTGTAAATAAAATACTTTGGTCTTATTATAAATCATTTATTCAGTTACACAAAGAAGATGAGTCATGAATTAACCTAAATGTTCTCGGTAATGCCCCGCCCACCAGTCACACCCCCAGCAACACCACCTTAAACAGTGTCCATCTTTGGCAATTGGAAATGTTGGGAGGTATGGTATTTGTTGTTCAGTTGTTGCTATTGTAAGATTTTCAAGATTTAATACACACATGTGGCTCCTATGTGTTACCATCTTTAATTTTGCTTTCTTTAGCCCTTGATTTTTTTTCCAGTGTCCTTTTGATGAGCTCAACATTGAACTTAAAGGGATAGTAACGTTTCATAATAAAAGCAGCTCTAATTAATAATCATAGTATTTGGACTTTGGAGAGTGTTATTTCAATTCTGTCAGAGTTGTAGTTCCAGAGTAATTCAATGACAAAGTATCCCCCTCCCGCCCCTTTTACTGATATAACACTGCTCAGCCAGAGCAGAAGGGAGGTGCCCAGGTAGACTGCAGAGAGGGACAATCTTCAATTAAGATAAGGGAAAAACCTGAAAAGCTTGTCAAGGGGGGCAGGGCTTTCATTGTTCTCATAGGAAGAAGATTGTCCCCTTCTGTTATCTGTCTGGTCTATGGACTGCATTCCACATCTGAGAAGAGATGGCTTACACTAGGTAAAAGGGGCGGGAGGGGAACTTTGCTTGTGAATATCTCTCAAACCATAAAGGTTTGAGAGATAAGACTTATATCATTCTTCATGTTTTTTTAATGCCTACAAAATAAAATAAAGTTAAAATGAAGTATTACTATCCCTTTAACGTGTTTCTTCTTTAATGCACTTCCTTATGGTCTTGCACATTTCTCTATATAATACAGTGTTTCTAATATTGCCATTTTGCTTCATTTCTTGTCCCTTTTTCATCATGGCAACTGTTTTTTTTATATTTGGGTTGGTTTTTCTTGTTTCACAGTAGGTGTAAGGGCATGGGCATATCAGACCTACACTTGTAGTTCTCTAATAAACTAGATTAGTATTAAAAAAACCCAACATATGTAGGGTGACCACGGGTCCCGGAACGTCCGGGACTGTCCCTTATTTCAGGGCTATGTCCCGCGTCCCGGGTCCCCTTCAACCGGGACAATGAAGTGTCCCGGAATGAAGCCAAGCCGCCCTGGATGTCAGCCTGCAAGCGGTGTGTCACATCATGGACGCCGCGAGGGAGCGCTTGGTAGCGCTCCCTCGCGGCGTCCATGATATGACACACCGCTTGCAGGCTGACATCCAGGGCGGCAATGCAGCTTACCTGATCTCCTGGAGGTAAGCGCTCTAGTAATACAGAGCGCTGGGAGATGACATCATCTCCCAGCGCTCTGCATTACTGAGCACAGCGCGCGGGAGCTTCAGCTCTGTGTCCCGGAGGAGGCACAGAGCACTTTCCACGCCGCTAGACCACCAGGGACTCAAGGTATGAAGGGGCAACTAGGGTGACCACGTCCCGGAATGGCAGAAGGGAAATGTGGTCACCCTAAACATATGTTAATGACAAACTCATTTACCTCTTTTCATAGGAGTGCTACATACAAAAATGGTTAAATGACAAATCAAAAGTGAACCTCCAGACAATCTCCCTTTATCTTACTATGGCCTGAAAATCCTAATAGCCCCATATTAAATGTTCCTTTTTGCCTTTATTCAAGAGATAATATCTTCAAAGACTTCTGGATGTCCTTGACTCATTTCCATGGAGACAGAAATTACATTTGATAGGAGGACCACAGGTAGGGTTGCCACCTTTTCTTCAAAAAAATACCGGCCATGGCATTCCGTCCATAGACTTAACATTGGACAGAAGCCAATTTTTTACCGGCCTGCCGGTAAAATACCGGTTGGGTGGCAACCCTAACCACAGGGCCTAAACCTCTGCTCACTGCACATGGTAAGGATCACAGGGCTGTCCCCTTGGTCTTTAACCCTTCGAATACCAGAGGGGTACGCAACACGTTGCAATGCATCGCGTACCCCTCTGGCACTCAAAGGGTTAAACGGTTAAGTAGATTTGTGCACTTTGTCTGCCTCCTTTGACATGAAATCCGGGATGGATTGAAGAGGTTATCTCTTGAATAGAGGCACAACATCAAAACGTGGAGAGAGAGAGAGAGAGAAAGACTGTATGTAAGATGGGTTATTGTTAGGAGGAGTTAGATCTCCTTTAAGAGTGACATTTTGATATCTTAACATAGTTTTAGAAATAAACAGAAAAAGGAGTTAAGTGTGAATCTGTTTCCTTGTCCTAACTGGAAACTTCTGGTGAGCAAGAGAGGTTTGTATCTGTTCTGGTTAAACATAAACCAGGCCGGACATGGAGTGCCCTGAATACTAAACACGGAGTACATGGGGAGTAGGGTCTGTTAGCAAAATAATGGTTTTTATCTCACATTTCTAAATCAGCTTTGCAGACTTGACAGCAAAGGACATACATATAAGGAAAGGTGGAGTAATTCTTCCATATATATAAAATAAAGGTGGACTAATATGGAGTAAACCAACAGCACCAGAGGGGACAAATAAAAAGGTCTTTTGACTTGTTGTTTTTAACCCCTTTGGTACTAAAGAGGTCTCCAACACATTGTGAGCATACCAGGGGGAGATCAATGACGCGATTTGAGTCTGAAAAGGGGCGGTGACTTAATCATGTGTGGGGGCGGGGCTTCAAAAATATATATAAAAAAATAAATGGAGGAGTAGCCTGGGGAAGGAGAGGAAGTGGGCGGGGAGTGAGAGGAGCACACTGGGAACACATAGAAGTGGGCAGAATTTTATTAAAACTCCCCACATCTGGAGAATCGGCCTCTGCCCCAGCGACCCGGTAATTAAAAGCCAAAACTGGAGACTCCGGGGGAAGATCTGGAGACTTCCCAGCTAGGATTGTGAGGCAGATGTACTAAAAGGAATTGGAGCAAACCAAGCGCTATTGCGGACACACAAAAATGTCCATTGATTTAACCATTTGTGTGCCATAGGGGTATCCAACGCATTGGATACCTGTCTGCCACTCAAAGGGTTAAAAAGGCCTATTAACCCATTGAAAGCCCTACAGGTGTCCAAGCATTGCGAGGGAATGTGCTGGAAAGCTGTCTAGGATTCAAGGGGTTAAATGCTCCATTTAAACCAGTGGGAGTTTTGGGAATATCCCTTAGGGTGAGGCTTGTTTATTTTAGAATGATCCCTGTTATTTTAGTTCATTGGACTCTGTGGTTTCTTTCTCTGTACATATGGCCCTTAGAAGCAAATGAATGAAATTTGCTTAAACAGCAAAAAACGTAAACAATAGACCATTTCTATCCTTCTGTTTTTGTGTTAATATTTTGGCTGGGATGACGATGAGGAACTGTCCAGGATAACATTCTATCCGGCAGAAAAATACAGTTTCACATCCACGCCATCTGCAAACAAACAATGGGGTTCATTTACTATAGCCTGAAATAGACATTTAAGAAAAAGGTCCCAAACAAACATACAAAGGACTATGGTAGGACTAGGACAGTGTTTCTCAACTCCTGTCCTCAGGACCCACTAACAGGCCAGGATGTGATGATTTCCTTGTTAGTGCACAGGTGAGTTAATCAATGTGAATGAGCCTCTGATCACATGATTTCCTTGTTACAGCACAGGTGAGTTAATCAATGTGAATGAGCCTCTGATCACCACACCTGTGCTCTAGCAGAGAAATCCCTAAGTCCTGGCCTGCTAGTGGGTCCTGAGGACAGGAGCTGAGAAACAGTGGACTAGGGTATGGAAGAAATAAAAACACTACTCATCATTTGTTGGTAAGAACAGGCCATATTTATTAATCTCTTGTACATAATAACACATCCGATAAATACCAATACCTTAAAACCAAAAGGCATAACACTTGACCCCTTTTAAACCAGTATCCTACTTAATAAAACTTTTTCCCTTGCATGGCCAAAACCAAAAACGGACTCAAGCATAAACCAAGCCACTATCCACCTTTTAACCATACCTGGGAACTTCCAGTTGAGGTCTACCCGGAGGGGAGTGAGGTCTACCCGGAGGTGCAGCAGGGGGTGACAATAATGATGTGAATCATGTCAAAAAGGGGTGGGGCTTGATGCGAGTTTAGGGGCCAGGGCTTAAAGGTGTCACTCAGAAGTCTGGGGAAGGAGGAACACCGGGAGAAACAGTAGATGTGGGCAGAGTTTCAATAGAAACTCCTCATATCCGGAGGAATCAGCCTCTGCCCCAGAGACCCGGTAAAGCTCTGTCAAAACCGGAGTCTCCGGGGCAAAACCGGAGAGTTCCCAGGTATGCTTTTAACCAGTTATCCCAATTGCGCCAGACCCAGCCAGCTCAAATGGGTAACGTAACCACCTGTGGCCACCCTCCCGAGGGTTACCTCCCTAAGGAACCAACCTGAAGCATTTAGTCACACTGAACATACCCCCAACCAAGGCAAAGCCAACCTGCACCAACACAACCCACACAAACCTACAACAGGGGCGGGAGGGCAGGGCTTAATCCATCTACACTGACACCAAAATGCATCCCCTTCCACTTTTCCACACTAAATTAACCCCTCGTATATGCCACCCCAAACCACCTAACTTCCAAAAACCTCCCCTTTTGCGTGTTCCCCCTCCTCTATTTTCTCAGGGGAGTATCCTGTTCGGATGTGTTTTTAATTCTCATATTGATCAATGAACATACCTGAGAACTCTCCGGATTTGCCCCGGAGACTCCGGTTTTGGCGCTGCTTTACCGGGTCTCTGGGCAGAGGCTGAGTCCTCTGTATGTGGAGAGTTTCTATTGAAACTCTACCCACTTCCACTCTCTCTCTCCTTCTTGCTCCTTCTCTCCAGCCTTCTTTTAAGCTCTCCACCCATCACTTGCGTTAAGCCCCGTCCCTTTTTGACGCAATACGCGTCATTCTTCACACCACCCATGACAGCAGAGGACTCCCCTCCGGGGAGACAACAATAGAAAGTTCCCAGGTATATCAATGAGTGGTTGTAATTTTGTGTTCACTTATTTATCGGTGAGTGAGTAAGCACTTTGCCTGGTTTGACCAGGTGGAAACAATGTTAATCTAAGGGAAAACATATGTCATTATCTTCATATAAAAATGCCAATGCTGATGTACAATGGAGAACTATAGCAATTCTGGAGAAAACTACCATTAGTGAGAGATACAAATTTCCCTATTTCCTCTAGAGTTAAATGGGGGCTTTTAATCCGTTGAATGCTAGAGAGCTCCCCAACTCATTTCTTGGAGATGCATTGGAGATGTCATTAGTATTCTAGTGGTTAAGTGACCCATTTCAATTAATGGACATTTTATTGTTTCCCTCTGGATCAATTGGTCTGCCACGGCATTACTCCACTTTCTTAGTAGAACAAGCTAACTGCTGACTCCCTATTGAAGTAGACTAAAAGGAATAGTAAACCTTTATTATGAAAACACATAGTAAATAGCTTTTCCCGTTGAGTAAAACAAGCTTACTCCCACTGCTTGGAAATATTTTGTTCTAAAGTTATGAAAAGAGTGTTTCAATTTTTTTTTTTATACATTGGAAGTACCCTCTGGTGTCCAGATGTCTCTACACATCACCAGATGTCATGACGGTTATTCTGTTGCATTCTCTGATAAAAGTAACAGCTTCTTCACTTCCTGTCAGTTTGAATATCACTTATAGAAAAAAATAAATAAATAAACAGCACACAAGAAGTATCTAAGTGTAGCAACAAATATAATGACTGGAAGCTGGAATTTAATAAAATATGTTAGCTTTAGTTACATCCACTGCGACAGAAGCTTTTACCTAGGTGAACGCTATTACTGATGTATTTGTATTAGTTTGAAAATCACGTCCTAATAGTTTGTTAAATCAACTCTCTGCAGTGGGAAGTATCTTGTTTAAATCGGTAGGGAACACACTATAATATAGGTGTTTTTTCATAATGTACTCCTTTAAGTGAATGTTCTCCAAGGACTACCCTTTCCAGCCATCTGATTTAACCTCTTAAGGACCAGCGGTCCAGGGAAGTTACCTTCCCTTAAGGACTGATTTGATCCTTGCCGACGCGCTGGTACACATGACCTGTTACACGTACCGGAGCGCTGCTTTGAGGCCTAAGAGAGATCGCTCCAGTCTTGGAGCGATCAATTTTAGGCCCCGTTTTTACTTACAGCGCTCCCGGTCGTGATCTGTAAGTAAAAAGTACGTGACGTAATATGACCGTCACTGGTCCTTAAGGGTATAAGGACCGTGATGGTCATAGTACATCGTGTAGTCCTTAAGGGGATAAGAAGCTGTAAGGTTGAATTTGATGGACATATGTTTTTTTCAATGTCGTCAGATAGAACTATATAACAACTGGTCATTATTCGTAATGTTATTTAATGTTTCATCTCCAGCTACCCAAAACTACCATGTAAGTTGGAATGTTGTACCACTAGATGTGAATCAAAGCCAAAGCCAACACAGTACTTATCAATAGTATAATGTCTTACCAATTCTCCTGTTATTTCACATTCTTACCTGTCATCCTATTGCATCTGTAACTGTACATTCACTTCTCCCCAAAAGCATCTAAAATCTATCTTTAAACTCTTATTTCCCTTTCTACAATGTCTCTCTTATCTATCACCCCCTGATCCAATCTGAAGTCCATGGGAATTTTTCTACATGGCTCTCATTTCCGCTTATCTCAAATACAAACACCTCTGTTTCCTCCGAACTTCTTTTGCTAACATTGCTTTGGTCGCTCCAATGGATAATCACATCTACTCACATAAATGAATATTCTCCTACCCCTTTTAGATTCACCTTTTGTTCTTCATACAGCTACTTATTTCCACTTTCTGATCAGCCAACCTTCAGCCTACTTGGGTAATATCAAATACTCTTCTACTCTAACACAGAGATGTTTATTTACTTAGAGCGCCTATGACTTCCTTCCTTTTCATCTAATGGGCATCTTTACTGGTTCAATCTGGCAATTGCTTCACCCAAGATTATTATGCTACAAATATATAACTTCCTCACACTGAAACATTAATGGAGTCTCACTCAAAAGTAATTTTTCCTCTGTAAACATTTACTCTCCATGAGGGCAAAGAGGTAATAAAGTACAGATGACTTCTCCAGTGTGATAAACTCTCCAGTTCCTGTGTTGTTTTATGGAGCCAACTTGAGAGATCTTAATGCATACAATCCATAGAAAAACATGGGGACTGGAGAGTTTATCACACTGGAGAAGTCATCTCCACTTATCACACCTTAGCGCATCCCCCCGTCTTCTCTCTGCTTGAGCACTTGCTGTTTGACCTCCACCAACATCATCTTACTAAGGCTGATCTTACAAAAGTTAAACAGGTTACTCTTCTCCCTATGCCTTCTCCTTGACCTCTCCACCTTATTTAACATATATACTCTATTTTCTTCTGCAGACACTCTATTTGATTGGTCTCACAGCTATTTTATGATTTTCATTGTACCTAAATTCTTCAAATTCTTTTTCATTTTTCCAGAAGATTGATATGCATGTTAATGACCAATGAGTAATAAATTCCCCATGAGTGTCAAAATAAAAAAAGCTAAATATCATCTACAATCCATCTTCTTACTCCAAGTTTCTACCCTTGGCCCACTTCTAATCTCAATTTATATCTTATGTTTGGTAAATATATTTATTGTTTTGAATTCCAGTATCATCTCAGTATTGACCTAAAACTAACTCTCATCTCAAAGCCTCTCTGCATCTTACACCATTAATTGTCTCTGCTCTCTTCTTCAATTTATCAAAGCTACCAAAAACTCATTCTGGGGCACTCAAGACAAACTCAAACGCTAGACAACTTATCTTCTATCCTCTTACAGTCAGTGCAAGACATGATACTTTGTGCAGATGTATAATTATACTGAGCTGCCAAGTGCTAATTGTAGTGAAATATAGAGGTAGCCCAAATTACCATATTACACTTTTTTTTTTCATATCAAACTGATGCTGATTTAGCATTGCAGTATTGTCTCTTCAAGGTTTCATGGCACAATCAACCTCCTAGCTAAATGCACAGAAGCATAAACTATATGAGCTACAGTTAATCTTCACAGTGAGGCTCTTTATGTAAAAGCTGAAAATGTATGATTGGGCTTGTGGCTCTCATACTCTGTTCTGAGGAAGCCCATGGTCATACTCCGTTCTGAGGAAGCCCGCGGTCAAACTCTGTTCTGAGGAAGCCCAAGGTCATACTCTGTTCTGAGGAAGCCCAAGGTCATACTCTGTTCTGAGGAAGCCCACTGTCATACTCTGTTCTGACTTCAGGGAAGGGGGAGGGAGGGGGGAACTTTGCCTTGGGTTATCTCTCAAAGCATAAAGGTTTGGGAGATGAACCTGGGGGCTATTAAATTCTTTTGCAAATATCTACAATATGGGGGACAGTAATAATAAAAGTATTACTATCCCTTTAAAGCATTAAGTATTGTGCGTTCCTAACCACCATTTGTTACAATCATTTATTTAGTTTGAGAGTTCTAAAATATATCATACATGAATGTTTTGGAAGACTGGAGACTACGTTTGTTATCAAGCTTATTAGAGTAATTGTGTGTTTTTGTGGTTATCTGCTTTCCTTTTCTAGATTAGAACCCTTTCCCTTTCGGTTCACATAGGCTCATTTTCTATTTGTTTGTTTACCTCAGTTACGGCAGTCACCACACTTATCTCTTATTAGCAGCTAGCATAAACATACAGTGGTCAAATGGTCATGCTGTGCTGCTTAAATTCACAGCACAAAGCATCACATCAATTGGGGCCTGTTGACAAGTATTATAATTGTTACTCTGTTTTTCCACAAATGCTGGGTAGCAGTGCATGATATTTAAAAGGATATGAACCTCACTTACTTTTAGACCATGTCCTTTCAACCTTTCGAGTGCCAGAGGGGTGCGTGCCACGTGTGCCAGCACTCCGAGTGTGGGTCTGAGACACACAGCTCCAGTCTAGGAGTGGCCAATTTCAGACCCATTTTTACTTACAATACTACTGCAGGCGCACTGTAAGTAAAAGTACGTGGTGTGCCAGGACCGTCACTGATCCTTAAAGGGATAGTAATACTTCGTTTTAACTTTATTTTATTTTGTAGGCATTAAAAAAACATGAAGAATGATATAAGTCTTATCTCTCAAACCTTTATGGTTTAAGAGATATTCACAAACAAAGTATCCCCCCCCCTGTTCAACCAGATCAGAAGGAAGGTGCCCAGGTAGACTGCAGAGAGGGACAATCTTCAATTAAGATAAGGGAAAAACCTGAAAAACTTGTCAAGGGGGGGAAGGGCTTTCATTGTTTTCATACAAAGAAAATTGTCCCCTGTTGTTATCTGTCTGGTCTATGGACTGCATTCCACATCTGAGAAGAGATGGCTTACACTAGGTAAAAGGGGCGGGGAGGGGAATACTTTGCTTGTGAATATCTCATAAACCATAAAGGATTGAGAGATAAGACTTATATCATTCTTCATGTTTTTTTAATGCCTACAAAATAAAATAAAGTTAAAACGAAGTATTACTATCCCTTTAAGGGAAAGAAGGGGTTAAGTGATTCAGATTATAATGTGCAAAGAGCAGAGATTGTGATCCTGTGTGTAACTCATATATGCTTCCATGAATAGCACATGCGGAATGGACTGAAGATGTTATCTCTTGAACCAAGAAGCAAAGGGAAAAAAATTCATAGGGCAATTAGAATTTTCTGGCCATAGTAAAATATGTGGAGGTTATTATTCAGAGGGAAGATAGCGCTGTGAACAAAACAGTAGCTATGGAAAGAATTTAAGTAGTATGTTTTAGCCCCTGTCTACCTACTGATTCCATTCTTCCAGTAAATAGACAGGTCTGCTTAATGTTATCCCGATTCCCAACAATGCAGACCATTCCCTGCCCTCTTGTTATGTTGATATAAAGCTATACTCATCATTCGTACTTCAGTTGAAGGGCTCCAGAGACCTCTCTCAATAACTGTGGGTACAATCCTGTTTCAGCACTTTGGAGAAGTAAATGATTCTGCATTACTATACTACTTTAAAGGGATAGTAATGTTTCACAAAAACAGCAGCTCCAATTAATCATCATAGTATTTGAGCCATGGAGAGTGTTATATCAATACTGTCAGAGTTGTGGTTCAAGAGTAATTGAAGGATAAAGTTTCCCCTCCCGCCACTTTTACCTAGTGTAAACCATCTCTTCTCAGATGTGGAATCTGGTTGTAAGACGAGACAGATAACAGCAGAGGACAATCTTCTTCCTATGAGAACAATGAAAGCCCTGCCCCCCTTGACAAGTTTTTCAGATTTTTCCCTCATCTTAATTGAAGATTGTCCCTCTCTGCAATCTACCTGGACACCTCCCTTCTGCTCTGGCTGAGCAGTGTTACATCAGCAAAAGGGGCGGGAGGGGGATACTTTGTCATTGAATTACTCTTGAACTACAACTCTGACAGAATTGAAATAACACTCTTCAAAGTACAAATACTATGATGATTAATTAGAGCTGCTTTTATTATGAAACATTACTATCCCTTTAAATCACCCATTTTAGGCACAGTTGTTTGGTAGCTGCCACAGTCTAATTTATTTCCCTTAAAGGAGAACTGTACCTTGGGAAAGAGTAGTTCTTTATTTAACAGTGGGATTTACCTGGGTCTATCATACAACAGTATTTATATGCCTATTTTTGCATTGGAATATGATTGTAATTGTTGCTGGACCATGCCATTTTGCTATTTGGCAAAAACTTTCTGGATTCCAAAGGGACATGGGTGGGGTTTATTTCTATAGCTTATCTCATTCAGAAAGTAAAAATGATTGTCTCTTATCAGAAGGTGTTTACCAAAGGAGGACTCAAATGGAGCCCTGCAGATGAAGACAGTTGCACAGAAATACACATAAGAAAGCATTTCTTTTAAACAAGTCACTTATTCCTAGGATGTAATTTCCCTTTAAAGGTATGTGTACTACCAAATGTGCTCCTGAGAGTCCAGATTAAAATGTTATTGTAAATACAGGTGGATTAGCAAATGTATCATTTAGATTCTATTACTCCTGGATAATTAAGGCTTAGTTCACACAGAAGTCTTGAGCAGCTTTGCTTTACAGTGTTGTCCAATCGGTCCAGGTTCCCTTACTTCCACTGCATTGATTTGCCCCGGGCAATCTTGTCATTGGGGTATGATGGAAGCCCATGCAGGCAACAGCCAAACATGATTGGCAGACAGCAACTTGAGCTATTCATTGATTTGATCAAGGTGAGCAATGCACCAGTCAAATCGTCCATATGAATGATTTGCCCAGAGACCACGTAGGCCACCATGCAAGTAAGCGTTACTGAAACTTTCCTGCGTTCTGCTTTGAACATAGGATATATTCAGCAAGTGGTGTTTGATCTGCATGGCACTTGGCAAAATTGCCCATGGGAACAGCTCAGTACACGGCAATATTATAGTTTTGGGCAGTAAGCTGAGAGCAAGAAGTGTGCAAAAAACTATACTGCAGTTGGGTGGCACCAGAATTCCCTCATTGCCCACTGGAGTTTATATATATATATACATATATATATATATATATATTATATATATATATATATATATATATATATATATATATATATAGAGAGAGAGAGAGAGAGAGAGAGCATTTCTAGAGCATGTACTAGAGGGGACAGTTAAAAATTCAAAATTCCCATTCATTTAAATTGAGAATTTTTACTGTTCTTGTCTTCAAGGGGTCAAGGTGGAGCAAGACTATTTCAGAATGGGAGACCTCTTGAGAACATTTCTTTGCATACCCCCTGGCACTCAATGGGTTAACCCTCTGGGTATCAGAGGGGCATGCTGCGCATTGCTTTGGTTAAATCAAATGGAAATTGCATTTGTTCCCTGCGGTTTAGTTATTTACCTCATCTGTATTACAGAACCCTGCAGATTCTCATAGAATTCTCATTGTGTCTCAATATGTTGGAGACCTATCTAGCATTCAAGAAGTTAAATACCCAATTTAGATCAATGGGTAACACTTAATATGCAAAAATTATACATAATGTAGGGTTTATCCTCTTGAGTAAAACAAGGGTCCGCCCAGCACAGAGAGGTGTTTTGTTGAAAAGTTATTCTGTCCCAAACCTGATACTGCAATATCTCAATGGCCTGAAATTTTACAGTGGTGCTGTTGCTACACCATTCTCTATGGAGATTTATGGTCAACTGTCCTGTGCTGTTCATAGGGTGATGTAGCAACAGCTCCATTATATAATTTCAGGCTAGTAAAAAGAAGTGCAAAAGTGCAAAAAGTGCAAAAAAGTTTGAGCTGCACTAACTTTTGACTAAAACCCCACTCAGCACTGGAAGTACCCTTGTTTTACTTAGGACAATAAACCCTACTATATTTTTTTGGCATATAAATGTTACTATCCCTTTAAGCTTTAGGAATAAGGTCCATTGCCCGTTATTGCCAACTCCTTTTAGACAGACCACAACAGTCAGTTTTGAAAGCCCCAGGATGCACATTTGTGATGTTGTGCTACATCTGAGTTATGAGGATAAACAGATAATTGATGGTTCCTGCTGGTCTGGCTCTCCTTATTCAGCAGCAAGCTGAAGCTCACATATGATCCCGGGGAACACATTTCAGTGCAGAAAGAATTCAGAGGAGTGGGTCCTCTGAGAGTCGTTTCCTGCCATAGACATCTGCTTCCTGGGTTTGAATGCAGATCACATTCCCTGTTACCACTTCTGCCTTTGGGTCTGTCTTATATGACACTCAGAGTCTCTGTTCTGTAATACTGGTGAGCACACAATTTGCAGAACTAGGAAAAGAAGTGACTTTGCATTTGTACGAGACCCCCAGGTCACTTGTCTCCTGAGGAAACCAACTTTATCTCTTTGAATCTTAAACACTAGCAGTTGTTTTTTTCCCCCTGAATGTCATAAATTTTGCAATGATTATCCATTCTTTATTAACATTTTTTTTTTTCCAAACTAAAAGCATCCCCTATACCTTGTACTAATGTACACGTAAATGCACACAATATATTGAGGTTGATTTATTAACCCTTTGAGTGCCAGCGAGGTATGCAACGCATTGCTCTGCAATGTGTTGCGTACCCCTCTGACACTTAAAGGGTTAAGAATAACTGGAGTTAATCTGGAGCGTACCAACTGCATCATATGGTACAAATAAAATTCCCATTGACTGAAAAGAGGCCTTCAACCCCTTGAATGTTAATGAAGTCTCCAACACTATACAGTTTTTCCCAGTCACCCACTTTTCTGGCACGGACCCCTATCTTTATTTGAAAAAAGAAAGATGATTTGTCTGTTCTTGCAGGGCCTATAGCCAGCCAAATAACGTATGAACAAGTCTCTACTCCCTTCCACTAATGCTTGACCTAGATCGACTGAAAAGGGTTGAAATAATTACTAAACTAAATCTCCATGGAGCCTATAATTTGGTTAGGATTCGACCTGGAGATAAATGGACACATAATAAATATAGAAACATGTCTGTTACTTTCTGCATTTATCCACCAACTTTTAGCTACAGTATTATTGAATGATGTATTTCAAGAAATTCTGGACCAATTTTGTTGTCATCGCAACATGCAGAACTGATCACGGTCATGGTGTGATGTGGGGCATACATTATAGATTGTAATCTCTGGTCCTGTGAATCATAGATTGTAAGCTCTGTGGGGGCACTTCATGTCCAGAGTTATTCCGCTCTAATGCTGATGATAATGTTTTTTTTCTGGATATCGGCATGTGCCACACATTGTATATTCACTAAAAAATGGGGGGGAGGGGGCATATTTTATCATTTTGCAGTGGTTGTCATATTGCTTAGAAACAGCCCTGGCAGTTGTTGCCAGTTTGTGTGTAGTGCAGCCCGGATGGTTGCACAAAACATGGGGCACATCCCCTGGTGGAACCAGCTGTTATCTGACAATAGACTGTGGGCTATCCTTTCTGAACTCGTCTTGCTCCTGTTACCAACTACTGCATTCCATATGATTAGAAGATACAACAGAAATCCCAACATTGTATGTCTTTTGTTACAGGGTATAATGAGGGTATTTCCAGAACTAAGAAAGATTACACTAGACATTTATTTCAGTATTTAAATGACATTTTCAAACAGTGTAACTTTTATGTGATCAGGTGACACTATCATGGTTTATAATAAGCTCTGATCACACATATGTACCATCTGTTCTGGAAAGCTAATCCATGCACTCACTACCACCCTATTCAAAAAGCATTACTTCTACCTTTCCCCCTAAAATGGGTAATACTTCAGGGATCAGAGCAGGATCTACAGCTTTTGTCTTTGTTTCATATACAATTCACTTTCATGGTTTATTCACCATCCGCATTCATTTGAAATCTTATTTATCATTGTGTATTTTAACCCCTTGGATGTCAGAGGCCTCAAAGCAAAGCAATGCATTGGAGACCTCTCTGCTCTAGCAGCATTAGGGGATAAACACAAATACATGACACAAGCATTCCCAAGTCATCCCCAGACCCTACCTTTACCTTCTTACCCCAAGAACTGAACAAACACATTGGATGGGTTGAAAGAGCCACAACATTTTATTATAAACATAACAAAACATTAACATTTGAACTTATTATTCTTTACAAAACCAAAATAAATAACCTCCTAGAGTTTGTTAGTACACCAACATTGCCAGTCTAGCACTTCCCAATATTTTAGCCACTCTTGTTATCACGACTTGACTGAGGGCCATGCCACTATCCAGCCCCTAAGTATTTGGATGTGGCAGGTTGTAGCCCAACAGCCATAATCCCTGACCCCTTAGGCCCATGCCTAAGGATTATAAACCCATACCAAACACCATGAAGGCCATTGTTCACCCAACAAGCACCAGTCACGTTGTGACATCAAAATGTGCTACTGCACCCGGGCAGTTCCAACACACCACAATGCCACCACCCTACCCACTAATGCCCCTCGGACCCACAACAAGGTAGGCCCCGAAGAACACAGGGGATACAGTGGAAACTCCTCATGGTGCCACTGCACTTCACAATATGGTTGCTGGACCACAATACACAGCAGCCAGTAATTCCTAAACACATCACTTCCTCTTCCTGGCAACAGCTCAGTCAGGCCCCCTCAACCCGAGCTGTGCTTCCACTCCAGGGTTGCAGTTCTCTCTTGACAATAATATGAGCCATTTAACCCTTTCAGTGCCAGAGAGCTATCCAATGCATTGCGTTACAAGGCACTCGATACCTATATGGCGCTCACTGACTTGATTGATATGTATTATTTTCATTGTGTGTATACTTTAACATGGGATCTGGCTTCAGAGTGTGAATTACAGGCTCCTGCTGGGAGGCACTGAGCACAACGCCTATCTTTCTCCTATTTCATGTAGCGTGTCTAATCTTTTTCTTCAGCTCTCGTCAGCCAAGTAAAATAATACAAAAGTAAGATTTCCCTGGATCTCCATTCTGTGTTGCCAGATTGCACCATGCAGAGCAATAACATTCAAACAGCTAGAAGCTGGTTCTGTATCTTGGCACATCAAGTGTCAGGCTGGCCACAGTAGTAAAGGTAGAATGAATAGAGGGTACGCTATCAGGAAAAAATGCAGGATTTCCAGAGATGGGTTTCCAAGAATTAAAATAAGCATGCAATAATAATACCTAGAATTTAGATCCCAGAGGGTATTCAAAAAGCGAGCAACCTGTTGTGCTTCAGCTGTTGTTGAACTACATTCCCATCAGACTGCCTTCTAACCTTGATGGTAGTTGTAGTCTAAAAACAGCTGGAGAAGGGCACATCTGTACAACAGTATGTATGTGTGTATCTTTATTTATATAGCGCCATGCATGTACACAGCGCTTAACAGAATTTGAAATAATACAGTACAAAAATACAGACCAGGGTTAAGAGCATTAAGCTAAAGTGCGATCATTGCATTATTTTGGGGGGAAAGTGCAGCAAGGGAAACATACACTGGGAAAGGGACCCTGTCCCAAGGAGCTTACAATCTAATTAGAGTTCATGATGACATATACAGACAGTAGGAAGATGATTATAAGTGCAAGTACAAGGTGTGGTGAAGGAAGTGCAGAAAGATTCTAATGTCACTATCGTTGTGCAAGGATGAGGATATTGCTATTGAGATGCCTCCTTGAGCAGGTGGGTTTTGAGAAGATGCTTGAAAGTGATGATTGTGGATGATTGGCGAAGGGCGATAGGGAGGGCATTCCAAAGTCGAGGGGCAGCCAGTGAAAAAGCTTGTAGACGAGAGATGACTCAAGTTGTGTAGGGAGAGGACAGGAAGAACCCTTGGGAAGACCGTAGGGTACGGGAAGGGGTGTAGCGGGAGATAAGAGCAGAAATGTAAGAGGGTGCTGAAGAACAGAGTGACTTACAGGAGAGGGGGAGAATTTTGTAAGAAATATGATACTTTATAGGTAGCCAATTGAGGGATTTCAGGAGGAGATGAGATGGAAAGTATCTGGGAGCAAATGTGGTGATTCTTGCGGCCGAATTGATAACAGATTGAAGTGGAGAAAGATGAGAAGCAGGAAGACCAGAGAGTAAAATGTTACAGTAGTCAAGTCTGGATAGAATGAGTGCCTGAGATAGAGTTTTTGCAGTTGACATGCAGAGGAAAGGACGTATTTTGGCAATATTTTTTAGGAATAAGCAACATGTTCTAGAGATAGCTTGGATATGGGGGGAGAAAATTAATTTTTAATCAAGTATGACCCAAAGACAGCGTGGTTTGGGTACTGAGTGTATGGCATAGTTGTCTATTGCGATGGAGAAGGGGGTTGGTGGATGGGTTTTTGGAGGGAATGCCACCAGCTCTGTCTTAGCCTTATTGAGTTTAAGATGGAAGTGGGCCATCCATGATGAAATGGCTGACAGACATTGAGTGACTCGAGACTGCACAGCTGGAGTGAGGTCAGGGAAAGAGAGATAGATTTGCGTGTCATCCACATACAGATGGTAATTAAACCCAAGAGATGAGATGAAGTCACCAAGTGAGAGGGCGTAGAGGAAAAGAGAAGTGGTCCCAGGACTAATCCCTGAGGAACGTCTACTGTGAGATTGTGGGGAGATGAGAAAGCGTTAGCAAAAGAAACACTGAAAGTACGTTTAGAGAGGTAGGAGGAAAGCCATTTTAGAGATGTGTCACGGATGCCAAGGGTGTGCAGTGTGTCCAGTAGGAGTGCATGGTTAACAGTGCCAAAAGCAGCAGATAGATCTAGTAGGATTAGTATACTGAATTGTCCTTTGTCCCTTGCTGTGTATAGGTCATTAGTAATTTTTGTTAGGGCTGCCTCAGTGGAATAGTTAGAACGGAAACCTGACTGTAAAGGGTCAAGAAGAGAGTTTGAGCTGAGAAAAGAGATTAAGCGAGAGAATACAAGGCGTTCCAAGGTCTTAGATGCAAAGGGGAGAAGTGAAACTGGACGGTAATTTGAAAGACAGGTGGGGTCGAGTGGGGGTTTTTTGAGTATTGGTCTGACTACTGCATGTTTGAATGAGGATGGAAAAGTTCCGCTAGAAAGAGAGGAGTTAAAGACATTTGTATGGCTGGAAGCAAGAGTAATTGCCAGAGCCTTACTAAGTTGAGAGGGCATGGGATTTGAGGGGCAGGTAGTGGGTGGAGAGGAGGATAGTAAAAGAGATACCTCCTCCACTGTTATAGGGGAGAACAAGCTGAGGGTTGCTCAAGGTGGACTAGGAATCAGGGGGATAGGAGGAGAGGATGTAGAGGGTATGGTTTGTTAGACTGTATCTTATTTTTGAAAAAGCCAGCAAAGCCCTGTGGAGTGTTGGAGAAGGAGGAGCAGTTTAAGGTTGGAGGTTTGAGAACATTTCTCATTATTAGACTGCTAACTGTTGTCTTTGCCTAAACTGATGGAGCAAAAATAATAGAATAGGAATTCTGGGTAACTGCAAACCCCCTGTTTGATTGCCTTTGGATACCGACAGTCACATGTATGGGATACCATCCATGTAAGCATTGAAGGCAGAAATCCATTGGAGGGCAGCAGGATTCACCAATTGTCAGGTAAATAATGATGGTAGTGGATGATTCTTGTAGTCATTGGATCCCAAAGTGTTAGAAGAGGAATACAAATGGGCATATTGCAACCAAGGAAAGGAGATCCTTGGAGGAAAAAGGAGTGTGCAATGCATTGCTTCTCAATATATTGCACAATCCACTGGTCATTAAAATGGATAAACTTTATAATTAATTGGGCAATTTGGAAAGAGCTTTCAAAATCGCCTATATATTAGCCATTCTTTATTTAAAATTATAGTTTGCTAGATATTTAGCTTTATTTGTCAGCTTATGCAAATTAGCCAGTACTGCCTGATACGAAGTGGCAGCTGGGAGGGAAAGCGGAATTTTAGTATCTGAAACACCAGGCTGTGCCAGCCAGTACTGGCTAATCTGCATAGACTGACACATAAATGAAGCTAAATATCCTGTAAACTATTTTTGTAAATAACGAATGGCTACTATATACACACATATTATTGTGTATGTATATTTATTTTGAAAGCCCTTTCAAACTCACCCAAGTCGTTATAAAGTGTTAGCTGCACTTTAACCCTTTAAGGACCAGATGATTGTGCAATGTGTTGCACACTACACTGGTCCTTGCGGGGTTAAAAGTTGCCATGTTGTTTGTAATGTTCTTTCCATTACTGTACTGAAAGCAGTGGTATAAGTATAGGGGTGTAAATGGTGTGATTATGACCAGGCCAAGCATCCAAGAGGGTCACTTGGCTCTGCATTATCCTGTGACCCCTTTCAATCTGATCTTCTTGGCTGGTGACCACTAACATCCTCACAAATGGCCAGTGCCAGGTAGTATGATGAGAACAGCATCAGTGAGTCCATTTAGTTTTCTTGATTGACACTTTTAACACCAAAGAGGGGTGTTCACCACATTGCAGAGCCATTTGTTGGACAAACCTCTGATGCTATAATGGTTAACTGTGAGCATATCGGTCATGAATAATGACGGAACAGCTCCCTGAAGCTACAAACAAATTGATTTTCCTCTTTGTCTTTCACCATCACGCAGAGACCATATGAGATTCTTTGGTGGTGAAATGTGTTTAGGATCTCTGTCAGCTGGTGATTCAAACAAGCTGCAAAATGTAAAATAAGTTGTGTCTGCACGAGGTGTGGGTGTGTGTTTGTGAATGCATTTGTATGTGTACGCGCAACCTGTTGCCTAGTTGGTTCTACTTATGCTCCTGGCTATGGATAACATTAAATGTAAAATAACAAACAAAATGAATATCTTGTAATACCTTTTTTAACATTAAACAAAGCTATCATCTGATGGTTCCCACTCGCTATGACTTCCTTTATGTCTCACTCTGTCATGGCTTACCAAGTTCGTGTGGTGGGTGCAGACACACTTTCCCTATGTCATGACTATGGGCTTGCTTATTTTTATGTCCAGATCTGTGTAGGGTGTCTATGTGAAGCTGTTAATATGCTGCATTTGGCACCTGTTTAAGTGTACTAAATCCTGAGTAATTTAATTAGTTGTTAGGCTGTTATCTCAAGACTCGATACTTGTTTATCTGTCACTGTTTCAGGTATCCTGACTCTTGGCCAACTCTCGACTACACTTGTATTCCATCTCTGTACTCTCTCTTAACCAATTTCCTTTGTCTTCCAGGGTCCATTCAACTCTAAGGCTAAACCTCTGTACAATTATGCATTTCTAAGTGGCATAGAGCCAACTTCTCTCCAACCCTGTGTTCACTAGTGTCTGCACAACCCTTGGGGCTCAACCTTTTGGTTCAAGCAGGTACTTCTATGTGACACGGCTCTCTTGAGATCTAGTATTCTTCTGCACTATATGACAGACCCTGACCTATGTTTACTCCTCTATGTCTCACATGAATGCCACCCCATACACTGTTCCCTGGCACTGAAAATCCCTCAACTGTAAACAATTAAACAAAAACATGCTCTTAAATAAAAGGGAATATAAAATGGCCAAATTAGTGATTACATTTGGACTTTTCCAGCCTGTAAATATAAATGAGGATTGGGTGTCTGAGGTAGGGTGACCACATTTCCCTTCTGCCATTCCGGGACGTGGTCACCCTATTGCCTTACCTTGAGTCCCTGGTGGTCTAGCGGCGTGTCAAGAGGGAGCTCTGTGCCTCCTCCGGCACAGAGCTGAAGCTCCCGCGCGCTGTGCTCAGTAATGCAGAGCGCTGGGAGATGATGTCATCTCCCAGCGCTCTGTATTACTAGAGCGCTTACCTCCAGGAGATCAGGTAAGCTGCATTGCCGCCCTGGATGTCAGCCTGCAAGCGGCGTCCATGATGTGACACACCGCTTGCAGGCTGACATTCAGGGCGGCTTGGCTTCATTCCGGGACACTTCATTGTCCCGGTTGAAGGGGACCCGGGACGCGGGACATGTCCCTGAAATAAGGGACAGTCCCGGACGTTCCGGGACCCGTGGTCACCCTAGTCTGAGGGCAGTATCATTATGATTGTTCTGGCGACACCCACAATGCATCACAGTGTAACTGGGCTCCTTACAGTTTTGTATACTAGGCAGTTGCCTACAGAGTATGATAGGAAATCTGACCCCGATTATTCTTTATCATGTTTCAACTTCAGTTTTAACCTCATTAGAAGCATTCAGGTTTTTCTGAACAATTTGATTACGCCTGCCTTCAAAACATTTAAAGAACTGTCCTGCATTTCTGTGCAGTTTTCAACCCTTTGCATGCCAGTGGGGTAAGCAACGCATTGCTTTTCGTTGCCTACCCCTCTGGCACTCAAAGGGTTAAAGTAGGTGGTTGAGGACCCCTACACTATTTGCGTTTGGAGGACTAGAAAAACAATGTACACGATTTAAAGGGATAACAATACTTAAATATTACTAATCCCCATATTTTAGGCATGTTAAAAATAATTTGTCATGTTAATTGTTAAGTGTCATCTCTCAAACCTTTATGGTTTGAGAGATAACCGCCCGCAAAGTTCCCCCCCTCCCTCCCACTTCCCTGAAGTCAGCGTTGTAGCTGACTGCAGGGGGAGCCTGATGTACGACAGTCAGGCGGCTCTGCAGCAGAGCCGAGATCGCATTAGAATTATTTCACTGAAACGGTCTTCTGCGTGTGCTTGGTTTGCAAACACACATAGAACACCGTTTCAGTGAAATAATTCTTATTTACTAATGCGATCTCAGCTCTGCTGCAGAGCTGCCTGATTCATGTAAGCAAGCCGCCTGATGCAGAGCTACAAAGCTGACTTCAGGGAAGGGGGAACTTTGCGGGCGGTTATCTCTCAAACCATAAAGGTTTGAGAGATGACACTGGGGACAATTAAATTCTTTTTAACATGCCTACAATACGGGGATTAGCAATATTTAAGTATTACTATCCCTTTAACTAAGCTAGTGCTGCTTCACCAATATCAGGATTGGTTTGGAGAAATATGAGGCCACTTGAAACCTTTACTACTTTCTGAGCAATAGCCCAAACCGTTTACAAAAAACTATTTTGGGGATAGTGTGGGGTGTTACATGGAAAACACCACGAACCTTATCCTTATATAATAAAAGGCCATAAAGTTTGTCACGATGCAGTCATGCTCAGTAGAGACTGCCCGTGTTCGGCCAGTCTCTACTGCGCATGATTGCATTGCGTGAGGCTGCACAATCACGTGGAGCAGTGAGGTAACGGCAGTACGCAGAGCAGGTCTGGGTAATGTTAACCCTTTGAGAGCCAGAGGGGTACACAATGCATTGCTTTGCAGGTTAAGAGTCCGGTCCTGCTCTGCGTGGCAGAACCTCTTATCCATAATGCTCTCAATTTTTTTGGGGGGTGGAGGTCAGGGGCATAACTACAAGGGATACAGAAGTTGCAGTTGCCCCAGGTCCCAGAATCCATAGCGGCCCCATCTCCATCTAGTTATGTATCTGTGAAAATGTGTGTGTTAGGGGGGGCCCCAAAAATTGTTTGTACTTGGGCCATCCAATGACTAGTTACAACAATGTTTGTGGTCAACAACATGTTGCCACCAATCACTGATTGAACTGTAGCAAATCTTTAAATAAAAAGTTTTATATAATGTGATTTCATACAGATGTTGACATTAACATTTGTAGAATTATACAAACACTAATTATAAGCAGCCCTTGCCCTTATGTTACAGCACAGTAACCAATGCAACGCTCAGTTGTGTACCCCAAAGGGGACATATAACTGCTGTTCCCTTGACTGAGCCAACTAAACTATTATAATCAGTGTCAGTGGACTGGGGTTTCTGTTAATAGTTTAATACACATTGGCAATGGTTTGAGCTCTTATCACAAGGCAAGTGTTTACCGTAATGTAATACAATTGTTAGCAACTTGGCACTGAGTGAGATCCTTTGAATAAATACAGCTCCTGACATCTGGATTTTATTAGAACTCGCTGCTGATGCCTTTACCTCTTATGAACATCACCTCATGGAACTGATCCTGCATGTTTAGCCTGTAGCATTCTTGGTAAGAAGCGCCTCATTACTTATGTAGCTCAGTGACACTCAGTCTGTGCAGTTATTTATCAATCTTCTTCTTCATGCAGATCTACAGGGACAACAACTTCAAATTCATCCCACCAAAAGTATAGATTTCTATGATCCCTTTTCTTTGGGAATATATAGTTTCTGTATATGTAATTTGTATTCGGTTTGAAGGCTATTTGAGAAAGGTTTTCATTGTAATGTTATTATAAGGGGTTTTGCCGTTTCATGTTAATCACTCAAACTCCATATAATGGATAGTGATTATGCACAAAAAGAGAGATTACATTGAGAAAATTGTGTCCAACCTTTTCTATTACACAATTAGGCTGCACCATAGAAGACAAAATATTCCAATTGGCTTAAATGGGGCTTATAATACCTCTCCAGCACTCAAAGGGTTAACCCATTGAATGATTCTCGATGCATTGGGAAGCTCGATCATTCATTTAAAGTGGAACTATCATGAAAATTAAATTGCACAAGTTAACAACATAACAGTTCTGCTTTAAAATCCCCATTTACATTTTTCCCCCTGGTGTAATTGGATTGCTCTTGAAGTGGTCTAGAACTTCTTAGATAATCAGCCTAAGTGCTGATGTAGGAGTGGTGAGATTCTAGAGCAAACCAATTGCAATGTGTTGGCTACCTCTCTGGCACTCAAAGTTTTAATGAACAGAAAAAAACCCTTGCTTTTATACATATAGGCCTTTGTTACCACAACCAGTTCAGCAGACCTCCCAAGTGTCCCTCTGTGAGACCCAAATCCTTCTGTCCCTCTTTGCCACCCTGGTATCTGTTTCTTTAGGAGATCAAACTACATGGTATGTATATCAGTGTATCACATGCTCCACAGCAATAAAATTCACAGTAACCCCTTAATGTAAAGTGGTTCAGGAGAGCGACCTTCCCTTTGATCTATGTGTGACCAATGACGTGCACTGATGCTCCAAACAGGGATCTGAGAAACACAGCTCAGGTCTTGGGGATGATTTAATTTTGATTTTAATTCTGTTTTGAGGCCAGTCGATGGAGCCACCCGGGTAGACCGGGTTGTGGATGTGGTGGCGCTGGCCGATGGCATCATGCCGTCCGGCGCGTCATCTACAGGGACCCAAATCCTTATGTCCCTCTTTCCCACCCTGGTATCTCTTTTTTAGGAGATCAAACTACATGGTATGTATATCAGTGTATCACATGCTCCACAGCAATAAAATTCACAGTAACCCCTTAATGGCAAATGGTTCAGGAGAGTGACCTTCCCTTTGATCTATGTGTGACCAATGACTTGCACTGATGCTCCAAACAAGGATCTGAGAAACACCGCTCAGGTCTCAGAGTGGTCAATTTCAGACCCGCTAGTGCTTACAGTGCTCTCACAGGAGTGCTGTAAAACACAAAGTATGTGACGTTCCAGGACCATCACTGGTCCTTGGGAAAAAAAGTACTGACACATCACCAGTCATTAACCCCTTAAGGATCCATGTCATGCCAGGATCATCAATGGTAAAACGTGCTTTAAGGAACCATGATGTTCCTGGCACATCATGGAATTCAGAGGTCCTGGAGCAGCTGCATGACACTAAGGGACCCCTGTATCAATTTCCTAAAAAAACAAAAACAAACGCTGTATGGTCCCAAACTGTCGGCCGTGAGGCTGGTAGTTAAGGGGTTACTGACTGTTTAACCATCAGTATTTTGGTTTACAAATGAGTAAATAAAATGCTTTGGTCTTGCTCTAAATCATTTATTGAGTTACACAAAGAGGCGTCAATAAGTCATGAAAGAACTTAAAAATTCACGTAATGACCCGCCCACCAGCCACACCCCCTACAATACCACCTAAAACTAAACTGCCCCTCTTTGGCCATTTGAATAATGTTGGGAGGTATGATTCTAAAGTTGTCTATGTTTATCCAGGGAGAGACAAGTGTAGGGGGTGCAATTTCCCCCTCTTGCCTCCTCCAGACGCCCATGTGTATAACAACTTAACTGCTGCACTTATTATATCCACTCTATACTAAATGCATGTCAGTACGTTGCCCATCATTCCACCTAACTATGACAAATAAATACAGAGCTTGGAGCAGAATCCTATCATCATTTTAGCAGAATCCTATCATAAGTTTAGCAGAAACCTACAATCATTTTAGCAGAATCCTACCATAATTTTAGCAGAATCCTATCATTTTAGCAGAAACCTACTATCATTTTAGCAGAATCCCATCATCATTTTAACCAAGCCTGATTATTCTTTGAGACAGTTAAATGTAGCAATAAATAATAATAATAAAAGCATTTCATTTGGCAAATGCACACATTCTAGGAGAGTAGAAACACACACACACAAAATGCTGCGTTGTAAGGATGATAATGGTCATTCTAGAATCAGACACAAATGTCACATTAATAGACAGAATATAAATATACACCAGACGATGTGCAATAGTATGCAAAATATGCAGACCCATTACGGCTATCCCTCTTAATACGTCTGTCATGAGCCTTTTCTCTTCTTCTTGATGTGGTTTTATTTATCACTTATCTCTTGGCATTTCCATGCTTTTCATTTCAGTTTTATATTGTTTTAACCCTTTGCTTGCCTGGTACTAAGAGATCCCAATTTAAAGGCACCTCACCCCCGCTTATCTTAATGTAGACAGAAAATCTTAATGTACACAAAGTGCTGCAGTCACCATACTAAAGAGTTGCAATTGTGGAGCAAACCAACTTCACCATGGGAGGAAAGGAAAATAGTCCACAAATACTCATTGATTTAAATGGGGATTTTAACCCCTTTAAAGCCAGACAGGTCTCCAGCGCATTGGACCTCTGGCTTTCAAGGGGTTAAAGGGGAACTATCACCCCAAATAAAGTTTCCCCCAACAATTACCCATCTAGCGATTAGCTGAAAAATAGTGGTATTCTCCAGAATAAATACCACGTTATAGAGAAATCCTAATTCTGCTGAAACTGACAGCCAGGCAACATCGCTTTAAATGAAACTGCACGCCTGCACCATTAGTCCCTTCTGGTACCTTAAGGTACCAAGCAACACCTCCTAGAGGAGACTGGGACTGACCGCACAGATGCGCAGATGTCTGTAAGCAAAGATGTCTGTGCTGTTGCCTGGCCGTCAGTCTTGGAAGCAGTAGGATTTCTCTATAATGCTGTAATTATTCTGGTGAATACTACTATTGTTCATCTAATCGCTAGATGGGTAATTTTTGGGGTCAAAACTTTATTTGGCATGATATTTCCCCTTTAAACCATTAAATGTTACAGAGGTTTCCAGTGCATTGCTACATCATGTGTTAGAGACCACCATTTAAAATCAATGGGAATTTTAATTTGACCACTATGGTGCATTTGTCTTGGTTCAGAATGGATCTTCAGCTTCATGAATATAGCCCTTGCAATAAATTCTGTAGCACTGAGTCCCCAAAATGAATCTTTAATTAGCACTGGATATCATGTCTATAGATTCAGTACCCAGAGGGGTTATGCAGTAAAGCAGGGGTGTCCAAGTTCAGGCTTAAGGGCCACGCCCACCAACAGACCAGGAAGTAAGGATTTCCCTGCTTAAGCACAGGTGAGTTAATCAGTGGCTCATTCATTATGACTGACTCACCTGTGCTTAATCTGGGAAATCCTTACATCCTGGCCTGTTGGTAGCCCTTGAGGACTGAACTTGGACATCCCTGAACTAAGGTGGATAATGTGGAGATGACTTCCACATAGTTATAAACTCTCCAAGTCCTATGACGTTCAATGGAGCCTGTGGAGTAAGAATCTCTAAAGCTGGAGAAATGTTAGTGATTAGGCTCCATAAAATAACATAGGAACTGGAGAACTTACCACACAAGAAAGGTGATCTCCACATTATCAACTCTTTAGCACAACTCACTCCAGGACTACAAACTCCTCCAATTGAAAGCTTTCTAAGAAGCTGGTGTTTGGATTCATAAAGGGAGATGCACTGAGGTGTGATAAAGAAGACATAGCTTGTCCATTATGATCATACCTGGGAACTCTCCGGATTTGCCCCGGAGACTCCGGTTCTGACAGAGCTTTACCGGGTCTCCGGGGCAGAGGCTGATTCCTCCGGATGTGGAGAGTTTCTATTGCAACTCTGCCACATCTGCTTTTTCTCCCGTTGTGTCTCCGTCCCCAGCCTTCTGTGTGACACATTTAACCCTCTGAGTACCAGAGTGGTACGGAATGCATTGCTTTGCAATGCATTCCGTACCACTCTGGCATTCAAAGGGTTAAATCCCCCCCCCCCAACACTCGAGTTAAGCCCCACCCCTTTTTGACGCGATTAGCGTCATTTTTGTTACCCCCTGCTGAACAGAGGACTACCCTCCGGGTAGCCCTCATCTGAAAGTTCCCAGGTATGATTATGATAGACTCTCCAATTCCTATGATATTTTATGTAGCCTACGCATGAAGATCTCTCAACTTAGAGACGTTAGTGCATAGGCTGTATAGAATAGCAAAGAATTTTAATTTTAATACTTGGTAACCTTTTTGTCCCAAGTCCCCAGAAAAACACTGTGGAGCTGAGGAAGTGATTGTCCAAATGATGCGTTTCGTGTCATATTGTGGGTGGGGCTTAATTACGTGGTATGATAGTGGGGGCAATCGTTACAGAGTTTTGAACAAATTCATGTTACTAAACCTCACTGTTTATTATCTTCCTGGTTGGTAGCTCCTAGTTCTCAGGTGTATTAATACCTCCCAGACTTCACTCACAAGGGCTTTGCCCACAGTAGAGGTAAACTGGTATCCTTGCTTTTTAACTGCATTGTACTAAATACATGTTCACTTAGAGCTGATAGGGACTTGCCTAATCAGATGTATCATAGGAGCAGACAGCTTAACACTGTTTTGGCCAAATTCATGTAACTAAACCTCACTGTTTATTATCTCTAGGAATAGGTTATTTATTTGTAAAGATCGGGATTTGATGTGCAGATTTATTTTTGCATATGTAGCCAAGATATAGTTTGTTCTCTTGACTACACATATATGTAACTATATGAATACCATACCATCCAAGTGTACCTCTTTAGGAGGGACAATCCCTCTTTTAGACCCAAATCCCTCTGTCCCTCTTTCCTACCCTGTTGTCCCTCTTTTTAGGAGATCAGATTGTGTGGTGTGTATATAATGGTATCACATTGCTCTACAGCAATAAAACTCACATTATTGTTTGTTTAAATGACAGTATATGCGTGTATAAATTAGTCTGTGTAAATAAAATACTTTGATATTGTTATAAGTCATTTATAAGGATACACAAGGAGGTGCCAATAGGTCATTAATTAGCCTAAAAATTCTTGCTAATGCCCCACCCACCAGCCACACCCCCAGCAACGCCCCCTAAAACATAAGTGTCCCTCTTTGGCAATTTGAAATGTTGGGAGGGATGTAATACTTTTGATAAGCTAGCTTGAGCTCACCAGGAATCTGTATATTTTGCCATAAAATTGGTGGGAAAGTGGGCAGAATGTGGAAGGTGTGAGCGGAGCAGACTGGAAAGTGGGTGGGGTTTATAGCTGAACTCGCAGAGACCTGATATTCAATCTGAAATTTGCAGTCTTAGGAGCAGATCTGGAGAGTTCCCAGTTATGTTTGTCCACACTTAGTACATAACCCCACCCCCACCCCCACCCCTATGGACTCCCGCATAAAGAATCATGTCTGCATCTGTGGATATGATATTTCGTACAAATTATAGGTTCCTTATGGAGAACTAAGCCACAGAGAATTGATTCATGTTAACCATTATGTAGGACCAAAAATATACAAAAAGGAATTAAACTGAAACATATAGGTTAAAAAGAAAAAGTTAAATCATTTATTGAAACTGTATATAAACCAATGCTCTAATTCTAAAATCCCATGGCAGCAGGAAAACACGTAAAACTACAGAAAATAATAGTTTACCTGGGCATCAGGTAAACTATAGGTGGCATTGTTTAAAACAGTGATTCTCAACCAGGGTGCCGTGGCACATTGGTGTGCCACAGACATCAGCTTAGGGTGCCCCATGTTTTCTATGTAGACTGACAAAAATTTACTTTTAAATAAAGATTTATAGAAATTGCTAAGCATGATATGTTTAGTTTTGTTATTATGATTGAAAGACCTAATAATAATGGTTTATTTTTGTATTGTACCCATCATCATGTCCTTGATAAAGTACATTACATATGTTAGGGATGCCCCGAACAAAAAGAGATTGAGAACCATTGGTTTAAAATGTATATATTTTTTTTATTATGTTTGAACTGTAATAACCATGGAATGAAGCTTCTCCCTGCAATGGGCTCCCTTGTTTTACTCAGTGTGAAAAAAATATGTTCTTTTACATGAAAGGTTTCTTTAATTTAAATTTTAATCCTTTTAGCATTGGTATTAATGCTTTGAATGCTAGAGAAGTCTTCAACATATGGCTTCACAATGTGTTGGAGACCTCTCTAGCATTCAATGGGTTACAACAGGAATTTTTATTACAAAATGCCCTCCGGTAGCACTGCCAGGCTTAGCTGCAGCCCCCTGTGTGCACCTCTACATTTATATACACTAGGGTTGCATTGCATGACAGCACTACTCTATGTGTATGCATTGCCAGTGTCCCAGTATACAGAAGTGTATTCATTCTGGGGTTGCTACAAATAAACCCAAGGTTATTTTTAGCTCAAAAATGCACAGAGTAGAAACAAGATCACGTTAATGAATATACATATTCCATGCATTGCTGATGCTAGGCTGAGTGAGCTCCTTGTGTTCTGCATTGACAAATTGTGGACCCTTAATATATAGTGTAAATAATATTTGATTGTTAATTATTTGTACAGTTAACATAGTAACATAGTAGATAAGGCTGAAAAAAGACATGCGTCCATCAAATCCATCCCATGCCAATAACACCCCTGTTGATCCAGAAGAAGGCAACAAAAAAGCCCTCTGGAGCAATTTTTAATTATAGTTTAATAGTTTTAATTATATGGAGCCACATAAAGTACCCCAGAGTTGGGTAAACTGTATCCCTGCAGTTATTGTTTGACTACATCTTCCGTCATTCTCAGCCAAAGACAATAAAAAACTTCCATCACCAAAAATCTATAAAAATATAGTGTTGAGATAGCTCGTTTGGTTAAAGCACCCACTGTAGAATCTGTTGAAACCTCAAGGTCACAGGTTCTAGTCCTGGCAAGGTCAACTCAGCCTCTCATCCTTTCAAGGTAGATAAATAGAGCACCATTAAACTGGTTAATAATATCTATACCCCCAGGACATGCTTGAAAATAAGAGAGAATCTCAATATATCCTTACTGGTAAAACACTTTGATATTATCATTTTTATTATAATGCATTTCTGCCAATCAGTCCTCATAGATACCCCATTGTAGTCTAATCCTATACGCTGGATTATATTGCTGGAAATGCAAGTATTGCTTTTATCACATTCAAATGATACATACTAGACTTGTGCATTAGTTTCGGAAAAAGTTGACATTTTACAGAAAATCTTGTGATTTGTGAGATTCAGATTAAAACAACAAACTACGGGGAAGGTGTTTGAAATGTCAGAATAATGAACAACAATTTCACAAATTCCATACCTCCCAAGTGTCCCTCTTTAGGAGGGACAGCCCCTCTTTTAGACCCAAATCCCTCTGTCCCTCTTTCCCACCCTGATGTCCCCCTTTTTAGGAGATCTGATTGTGTGGTGTGTATATAACTGTATCACACTGCTCTACAGCAATAAAACTCCGGTTATTGTTTGTTTAAATATCAGTATATGTGTTTATAAGTTAGTCTGTGTAAATAAAATATATTGCTCTTGTTAGAAGTCATTTATTAGGTTACACAAGGAGGTGCCAATAGGTATTGAAATAGCCTGAAGATTTTTGGTAATGCCCTGCCCACCAGCCCCGCCCCCTAAAACACAAGAGTCCCTCTTTGGCAATTTGAAGTGTTGGGAGGTATGTAAATTCACTGAAATTGATTATTTCATTCACTTGCTCCCTTTCAGTGGGGGAAGTGGAACAAGACTGTATGAAGGGTAGAGAGAAGAAATGATTGACACCAAGAATAGCCAATACAGTCCTGGCAGGAAGTAGAGGGACAATCACCTAGGTAATGACTGTGATTGATGGTTGCAACAGCCTATCCATCACTCTAATTTTTCTGTTATATCCTGATTTCTGAGGGTGATGTCCTCTTACATTTTTATAATCTGAATGCACCATGTTTTCTTTACTTGCAACAGCAGCCAGAAAAGAAGCAGTGTGGCTTGTGATCATACAGCATCTCATCTCTCTCTGCTGTGAAGTGTATTGTTGGAAGAAACAACACACACAAATGATTTCTTCTGTTTGTTAGTGCTGGATGTAGTATTAGAGTTAGGTTCTTAAGTAGGTTGCTAATAATTAATTAGGTAGATTAGTTAGCATATAGAATTAATAGTTTGGTTAATATATATAATAGGTAGGTAGGTTAGAGTATAGAGTTCCAGAAACTGCACTTGGTATTCTTGACTGAGTGTTAAAATAATGTAACATAATATTAACTGACAGGGGAGGGCTGGCCTGGGGGGGGGGGGGCAGGGGGGCAATTGCCCCCTGGGCTGGTCATATGTCTGAGCTAAGGTGACCACATATCCCTTTAAATCAGGGACACATAAAATACACACATTGCAGTACAGCACCGGAATCAAAGCAACCCTGCAATGTGTGTATTTTATAAGTGTCCCTGATTTAAAGGGATATGTGGTCACCTTAGTCTGAGCTGGTAGGCCACTGCATCTTACTAAATCTCCCAATTGTTTCTGTAAATGGAGCTACACTAGTGATACCACAGAGCTTACAACTGAAATGGAGCTAAACTAGTAGCATAAACCATTTCCCTTGTAAGCTCTATAGTATCACTAGGTAAGCTTTACTTAAATTGTTAGCTTTGTAGTGGCGCACTAATGTAGCCCCATTTCAACTGTAAGCTATGTGGTATCACTTGACTTACGTCACAACAATAATGCCAATTTTAAAATTAAGAAAAGGGGATGGGCTGGGACAGTGGGTTCGAACGATAACAGAAATGGGCCACTTGAATGTATTTGCCCCCTGGGCCGCAAGTTGCCAGCCCTCCCCTGTTAACTGTTGAAACATAAATGTACTGCACACAAATATGCAGACAGTACTGTTATCCAAATGTATGTGCACACCTGCACATAATTTTCACAGCTAGTGTGTGTGTGTATGCACTGCTGTATCCAGCCAAAAAGCCTGCTATCCCTGGCTGTGTTAATTGTATTTTAAAATAAGTCTAATTATTTATCTACTGTTCAAAGTTCAGTGCACAAAAGCACCTACAAATAGGCAGGCAGCGGGCATGCACATTGTTCCACCCAGAGTCCACTGGTATTTCCACAACCCAAAAAGCCTGCTATTCCTGGGTGTGTTCATTTGATTTTTTTTTTTTAATTAGAATGATGTAATTACTTCTCAGAGTTCAGCACACCACTCCACAGATATATATAGGCAGTGTGCACATGCACTATTCCACCCAGAGTCCACTGCTGCTTCCAGCCGAAAAGCCTGTTATTACTGGCTGTGTTCATTTAATTTTAAAAAATGTTGAGCCCTTTAATTACTATTCAAATTTCAGTGTACATCTTTGCACACAAATAGGCAGGCATTTTTCCTGTATATTGTTCCACTGGTGTCTCCTCTAGCCCAAAAGCATGCCATTATACTTCTAACAAAAAGGTCATATTATACTTCCTTCCTTAATGACATTTTTTTAGGAGAAGGGGATTTTGTTGTAAGACATAGCCACTTGTACTTCTTCATTCTATAGACTTTTCTAGCCCATGCTACTGCTCTATGTCAAAGCTAGCTATTGTCTCCTCTATTATGTTTTAACTCCCATATCATACTTCATGTTCTAAGATACTGCTGCTTCCTTACTTTCAGAGCTCAGTGAGTGGATGCCAATATGGGGCTATCTCCATTGCCATGCTCCTTTCCTTACTAAGGCAGAACATGAATATAAAAATGAATCAATTAAAGGGATAGTAATACTTAAAATGTAAAAAAAATATGTTGTAGGGTTTATCCCCCCGAGTAAAACAAGAGTACTCCCACTGCTGAAAGGTGTTTTATTCAAAAGTTATTAATTTTCAAATTTGAATTTGTTAGGTGCAATATCACAGTGGCCTGAAATTGTACAGTGGCACTGTTGCTACACGATCCTATGGACAGCTCTGGTCCCGGGACCATAAATCTCCATAGGATGGTGTAGCAACAGTGCCACTGTACAATTTCAGGCCACTGTGATACTGCACCTAAAAAATTCAACTTTGAAAATTAATAACTTTTGAATGAAACACCTTTCAGCAGTGGGAGTACTCTTGTTTTACTCAGGGGGATAAACCCTACAACATTTTTTTTTACATTTCAAGTATTACTATCCCTTTCAAATGCAAGCCTTTATTTACTTTTTATTATTTGTTCATGTACCCTGATGAAAACCAAGGTGGAATGGATGGCCACGTTTTATGGAGTTACTTAAATGGATCTTGTTCAAATGTCAACCCAGTAAAGGAGGCAAGAGCATCCCCCATTGAAAATGGTGCTGAAAGAATTTCATCAGGAATGAAACATTTTCAAACAGAATTTTTCCACAAATAATTTGGCTAAAACACATTTTCTCACCAAGAACAAGTCTAGACATACATTCTTATGTCATATACTAGACTGATCTTCACTTGCCTTCTGTCTATGGCAAGAAAGCAGCCACATATTTACTCAGCCAAAAAGGAGCCAACCATTTACAGTATTGGGGAGGTGATGATTTAAATGGGACTTTTAATCCTTTCATTGCCGGGGATCTCTCCAATACATTTAAGAAGTTAAAAGTACCATTTAAATTCATAAGAATTTGGGGGATTTTTATTTGTCCCTATGTTGAAGTTGGTTTGTTCAAAAATTGCACCTCTTTAGGTTCCTCAATGTGTCCCTTAGGGTTTGCAGTGATATATTAACTTTTTAAGTAACAGAGAGTTATCCAACGCATTGAAATGCAATGCATTGATATCTCGCTGGCACTCAAAGGGTTAAGGAAGAAGAGCTCTTGAAATTATATCTGCTCAAAAGAATTCATAAAACACGATGTTAGTTTATAACTCTTATGTCCTGATTCTTCGGTTCTGCAAAGCAGTTCATGACAGTCCCAGCACCAGTTATCCTAGAGAAAGTTCCATTCGGGAATGTAGAGAAGGACTGCAGTGTGGTAAATGCAAGGAAAACTGAACTTTTCACAAATACCAAAGCATGTGGGGAAAAAGATCTCTATACAGGGAACCAGGATTCAGAGGAGGAATTATGTGGCAATGCCAACAGAATGCAACTATATTTCATGACTAAAGGATCTTTGTACCAAACCAAAGGGATTGATGATCTAATACAAAACCCATTGTATACAGGAAAGCAAAATTGTGGCTTAGTGAATCCCAGCTTCAGGCAACTTGATAAAAGTGTGCAGATATAAATTGTCACAGGAACCACTGGGCCCCTGGCTCCTGAGGACCAGCCTCCTGCCCACAGATATGGACCTAGCCCTGGAACAGGGTATGGCCTCTCCCCGAGACTAATCTCTGCCCTGTTTTCCCTTTGCCATGGAGGATCCTGTAATGGATCATAGTCCGTTACTGGAGCCCTTGTCTGGGCCTGGAACTGTTATCTCAAGAACCCCAGAGACTGTGGACATTTCTGGGCCGAAAGAGACTGACAACCATGGACTGCTGGCTTGCTTCCAAGGAAATGGGCAGTAAGGGTTAATTATTTGAGTTTAGCCAATGTTACTTCCAATGTGTATTGTAGCCCCTCAAGCCAGTGTATTGTGAACTGCATTGAGACCCCCTGTGGTGTGCTAACCTAATCACGTCTGGCCCTTTGTATTGTATTGTACCCTTTGTTGCTAGCCCTTTTGTGTATTAATGCAATCACGTCTGTGTTATTGTATTTGCTGGGACCTTCTGTGGTTGGCCCTTTGTCTTGTATATTGTGATTGTATTATCCCTGTGACTCATCTATTGTATCCTGCCTGCCCATGTATTTCAGTGTAGGGTTTGTGTATAAATATGTATGGTTTGTTCCAATAAAGGAGTTGTTATTTTAACCCCAAGATACTGGTGTTGTCTGATGCTTGGGGGAAAGCTTGCTGTAGGCAGACTGTGCTCTTGGTACCCTGACACTAGCTTTGCCTAGTTTGGGGTATATTGCGTTATGCTGTTGGATGTCCATCTGGCTCGTAGTGGAAGTAGTGACCATTGACGGGGACATCAAGGCTGGGTGTCCGCTGGTACCGTCACATGGTAGCATTTAAGGTTGTTACACTAATAGTCAATTTACATTCTATGTTACAAATACATGGTTTGTTGTTATTGTGAGGTTGATTGAACTTAGACATACCATAAAATCAGGGGTACAATACGCACCTGTGTAATAACTTACACCCAGTTTTGTACGGAAAAAAATAAGCCCTTATCTTTAATGCTCATAGTTATTCCAGCCTCCCACAATACACAAAGCTCTCTCATTGAAGTATGTGTGTGTGTTCATCCATTTAGGTCCATAAAACATGCCTCAATATGCAGTATATCTATCATTTGTATGATAAATACATCTGGCCTCAGGCTTAGGGGGTCTCATCAGGCTTAGAACTTAATCTGGCTGCCAAACTTGCCGGTAGGGAGCCTGAAGATAGATCTAACCTTTTTTTCATGTATGTAATGGAGGAGAGCTGTGCTCCCTCACAGCCTTTCATTTCAAACAGCACAGTGGAGTGGTTTTTCCTTCCTTACTATGTAATTTTGCAACCCAGAAGTACCTTGTAGGGCCCAAGCCTTACGAGCCATTCTCATGTACTGTTTGGATTATCCAGAGATAGCCTGATAGATCTCTCTGATGGGTGGTGTGTATGAATTTTACACACTCTTCCTTCCTATGGCTCCAGGACCTCTCTTTCAATTTGTAGACTCACAGCTAGAAGTTTCTTTCAGGTGCTGCCAGGAACTGACTTTTGGTATGCATTTTGGAAGGACTTGAAAAAGCTGGAGCTGTAGGTAAGGAAGCAGATGGCAAATGTAGAACACAAGAACCACGGTGTAAAATATTCTGCTGCAGGAGGGCAGAGCACTTGCCTTAAAAGGCTCTCTGGAGACAGAGACTCCCTCCCTGCTCCACTTTACCCCCACCAATCCAAAAGGAGATGGATCAGTTTAAAGATTCTCTGTCATTGATGTCTTCTTTTGTTTTTTTTACCATAGAAATGGGACTCCGTATATCCCCCATTAGGGTGGCTCCTATCTATGGCCTCCCGGATAGGATGAAGTTGCCTCTCTTTTTATTTTTTTGTGGAGACACACACACAGAATCTGTAGATGAGTTGTGGGCACACATGGCAACTGTGAAGGATGGCTGAAAGACAAAGAGAATAGGGATGGAAGATGAGGCTAATCGGAGGGTGGATTTAAAGACACAACAAATGAGAGAGAAGGCTGAGAGACATGGTGAATGGGAGGGAAGGAGGATAAAAGTATCCTTCTGAGTGGTAGATGATGTTGTTACGATGACGTCCCTGCTGTGATTTTCCCAAGAGTGGCGGGGGGGGGGGGGGGGTCCTGTCAAAATCACATCCCCAGCTATACACATAGCATAGCTTATCCTTACTGCAACCCCAGGGCTTGTGTGGTATGGATGCAGAGTCTCATCTTGTGTCTCTCTATTCTGCAAAGGAATATTGCTTCTATCAGACAAACAAACAAATAGCACACACGATATCATATCTTAAAGAGATATTAAAGTTAGAATTAAGTTAAATTTAAATTGTAGTAAGATATTTTAGTGAGACTTCAGTCACTTTCTCTAAAACAGCCTGGTTTAATTGTTGTTTTGATTTAAAATGATAGTAATACTTAAGATGTAAAAAAAATATGTTGTAGGGTTTATGTCCCTGAATAAAACAAGGATACTCCCACCACTGAGAGATATAATTTTTTAATAATATATAACAGCTCAAACTTGAATTTTATAGGTGCAATATCCACCATCCTATGGAGATTTATGGTCTACAGACCAGAGCAGACCATAGGATGGTGTAGCAACAGCGTCACTGTAAATTTTCAGGCCACTGTGATATTGCACTTAAAAAAATTCGAGTTTGAGCTTTTATAATTTTTTAATAATATATCTATCAGCAGTGGGAGTACCCTTGTTTTACTCAGGGGGATAAACCCTACAACGTATATTTTTTATGTTTTAAGTATTACTATCCCTTTAACATTCCTTACTTGTGCCGCTTTCATTTATATCAGATTCTTCAAAGCTGACTCTGGTCGCTCGACCAGACATCACCATGAAGCTCTGGTAGCTATGGTAACTATACCTGGCATTCAGAACATGGGTTATATTTCCCTGATCTGCGTGCTTTCAACTGGGTCCTGAACACAAACTACAGCAAAGTTTGCTTTCAGTACTCAGTGGCACGCAAAGGGTTAAAGGATGTATTATTGGTTTCAGTACAGTTATCAGGAACTGCCTTTTTCCCCTTTTCTTCTGGAAACTATGACATAAACGCTGCACATTTAGCCTAACAATGATTCAAAATCTCTTGGTGATTCAAGGAGGAAAGGACTAAGTTTCACTGAAACGTACAGTATGGAGAATTCAAATGCTTTGTGTCTAATCTATTGACAACTTGTATGCTGGCACTGATAAAAGGCAGTTGCCAGTTGTTTTCCTTTAAAGGGATAGTAATGTTTCATAATAAAAGCAGCTCTAATTAATCATCATAATATTTGGACTTTGGAGAGTGTTATTTCAATTCTGTCAGAGTTGTAGTACAAGAGTAATTGAATGATAAAGTATCCCCCTCCCACCCCTTTTACTGATGTAACACTGTTCAGCCAGATCAGAAGGGAGGTGCCCAGGTAGACTGCAGAGAGGGACAATCTTCAATTAAGATAAGGGAAAAACCTGAAAAGCTTGTCAAGGGGGGCAGGGCTTTCATTGTTCTCATAGGAAGAAGATTGTCCCCTTCTGTTATCTGTCTGGTCTATATACTGCATTCCACATCTGAGAAGAGATGGCTTACACTAGGTAAAAGGGGCGGGAGGGGAAACTTTGCTTGTGAATATCTCATAAACCATAAAGGTTTGAGAGATAAGACGTATATCATTCTTCGTGTTTTTTTTAATGCCTACAAAATAAAATAAAGTTAAAACGAAGTATTACTATCCCTTTAAGGCCAATAAAGAAATAGAAAGTTCCGAAAATAGGTGAAAAGAAACAATAAAAATGTAGTTTATTCAAATAAAACATCAGTCTTCATAATACAAATCCACCTTCTCCAATAGAGTAAAGCATATAAATGGCATGTAATATCCAAAACTGGATAGGTTTTTGAAGAGAACAGTTCTGGTTGTTTTAGATACAACTGTAATGTGACCAGATCACCATTTTAATGCTGGAATCATTACACAGGTTGCTGTGTTGCACTAGTTCTTGCACAGTCTGCAGAGTTATATTTTCATACGCATACCTCATTAAAATCACAGTATGTCACTTTACATTTTTAAACCCTTAAAGGCTTTACAATGTGGTGAAGACCTCCAAGGAGCTGTAGTCAGATTCCTCAACCCTTCAGAGGACCAGAGTGGTGCGTGGTATACCCATTGGGTTTTTAAAAGTGGTCTAATACAAAGTGTTTAAAGTTATATAACAACCAAGGGGTTTAGGGATTTCCTGCATTTATCCGGAATTCTATGATGAGGTTTACCTATCTCGTTATTGACAGAGCCAGATTAAGACTCTATTGGGCCCTATTAGTCCTCTGGCACTCAAAATGTTAAGGCATAAGCATACTCAAGGCAGCATTTTACTCGTTGGCCTGCTCAAGTCAGATATGGGAAAATTTGACTCTCCCCCCAGTTTGGAATGTTACGACCCCCAACTTCACCAGGCCCTGGGAAAGTGCCTAGGGTGCCTTGCCCATGATCCAGCTCTGGTTATTGATGATTTTGAGCTCTAAGCTAGGGATAGGTGAAAGTTTTCATCTCAAAAGCAAAATGTGAAAAATGACACTTCCTGTCTTCCACAGAAACGCCCACAAAAAGTGCCATTCTTCAGGTTTTTACCACTTTTTTCTTTGCATTGAAATTGATAATAATAATAATGCAGTTTCCTCTTCATATTAAAGCTGAAATTCATCAAAGTGTGGAAAAAGTTGTATATCATATATACTGCTCTTTGCAGCACTTCACGGTGACCACTGATGGATACCTTCAGGTATTCATCAAAAATCTGTCATATTTTCCTGTCTTGCATATCCAAAGTAGGCAAAAGTGCCTGCCAAACTGGCAATATACCCACACATATGTTATCAGGCGAATGTTTATGTGTGTTCGCACCATATATTGTAATGGGATCCTCCAGTTGAAGTTGGCAGATCTATCTGCCCATCACTTATTTGTGACTAAGCGATAGCCAGATACAGTCCAACAATTGCTGAATCGGAGAATTAGTAATGCGCAAATAAATCCTTACATTTCCATGTGCATTGAGCCATTTACACATTGGTGAATTCCAGCCAAAGAGTTTTTCCCGTGTATTCCTACTGTGCTAAAAAAGCTAGTATAAATGGTGGTTTACCACTTATTTTCAGTCTGTGCTTGAGAGAGAGAGGGCTAGAGAGGGAAAGAGAGAGAGAAAGATGCTGATATGTTGATACTAGCAATTGTAAAGGCAGAGAGGCAAAGACAGGGACCTAGAGTTACTTGATTTAAGGAGCCTTGGTGGTAGCAAGCTGTCCTAAGGACACGTTTAGTACACGGCACGCGAGTATGATTTTTTTAGACAGCCAATCCTATCTGAATGGAGAGTGACAGTGACATGTGTCATGCATTATTTTAAAGACAACAGACAAAACATTATTCCATACCCAGACAAGAATTAAGTAGTAGTCCCCATCTATGAAATGTAAAGAATGGAAATACTTCACTAATGATCAAAAAAAAATCTTAACGTTACCATCTATTTTCTCTGTAAAATATGTGAGCAAGCAGGATCACATTTAGGCACTTGGTCATTGAGAGCCCACCAGAAATACATTCACAGGTCTCATTGGGAGACACATCTACAGTATATCAGAGGTGTGACAACTAGCAACATTTTCAGAAGAAGCATTGCTAAAGTGCACAGGTAGGGTCATAATAGTAGTGTTATAGATGTCTCTGGGAGAGGAACATTTTTCTCAGTAACAATAACATCCATGTCTTCTACTGCTGTTGTGCAAACACAAAGTGTGGAGTATGACTCACTTTAAGTTAGTTGAAGGTGAAAAGAGTCAGAGTTCCCAAACCTGCTACCACTGCCTCCACCACCAGTAATCATGTTAAAGCAATTAAATTACACAGTTCTTGAATGTGCTGTCAACCCTTACTTACAGAGGTCCAGGAAGAAGTTAAAAAAAGTACACCTGTAGAAAGGCAGATTTGCAGAAATGTTGATGGTTGAGATGCTGCCATTGTCTGGTGGAAGATGATGGGAGCTGAGTCCAACTAAGATTACTCTAATATAGGCTGACCAGATCTCACCTTTAATCGGGGACACACAGGAAATAGGCATATTTCAGTAATTGACTGAAATCAAAGCAGTCCTGCAGTATGCAATTTTCTTATGCGTCATCGGTTAAAGGTGAAGTCTGGTCAACCTACTCTAATATCCCTTTAAGTCAGAGACGTATTAAAAAACAAAACAAAATTAAAACTGCATGTTGGCACTGATTCCTATGCAATTCTGCAGCATTAACTTTTAATGTGTCCCTAATTTAAAGGGATATGTGGTAATCTTAAATCTTAACAATCCCTAAAGGTCCTTATGTTGCAACCCTCCTCCCTTTGTATGATGTTAATTTGAATCCAAGTACATTTACATGAAAATTACATACTGAGACCAATTTACTGAAAAAGTAGCACAAACCAACTGCGTTGTAGGGAACAACTAGAAGTTGTAGGCAGATTCCTCACTCTGTTATCTATAGAAACACATGATGCTATCTCCTGAGTCTTGTAATGTGCTATCCCATTGTTCATCATTGAAGGATTTTTGATGCATCTGTTAAGAGGCAATCATAATAAGAACATGCGTTTCCACTCACAGTATAGTTTCCTGAATCTGTAGATTTCAAAAACTCTTCTTCATATTGTATAAGTATTAGGTTTGTTCACTAGAAGACACCAGATATGATGACCAAGTCACTCTCCTCCAGGTGTCATAAGCAGAACATTCATCAGTACATTGCAGAACTCCATCATTAGTATGCCAATGAAAATGTTAACTACAGGTTTTCCCATTGAGTCCTAGAGGGATATCCAATGCATTGAATGTACACACCTCTGCAACTCCAAGGGTTAAAACTCAGGCATGTTAAAGCAGCAAGTTCTCTCTATAAGAGCCAGCATTGTAACAACCACAAGACCGCCAAAGTGTTGTCCAAAGAATCCATTGTAAAATGCTGAAGACCTTTCTGTTGTTTCCTTACCCTTGATACGGGGTGATATTAAAATATTTAAAGAGACAGTAATATCCCATAAAAAATGCTTAGAGTTTTGTAGAGATTAAAAAAATAAACTATATGCCACAAATCCTATGTCTCAAACCATAGCGCTAAAGTTCCTCTTCTCCTGATGTCAGATGTAAAGCTGACAGAAGGAGATCCGTGTCAGCCGACTCGAAGAGGCTCTTCAGCAGAGCCGCAACAGAACGATTTAAAAAGAAATACTTCTTTGGAACGGTCTAAAAAGTGTGCTTGCAAACCAGGTACACTTTGTAGACCATTCCAAAGAAGTATTTCTTTTTAAATCGTGCTATTGAGGCTCTGCTGAAGAGCCACTTGTCGGTCCCCGGACCAGGAACTCTTGCTGTCATCTTACAGCTGATGTCAGGAGAAGGGGAGGGAGGATACCTCTCAAACCATAGCGGTTTCAGAGATAGGATTTGTGTCATATCGTTCATTTTTTTAATCTCTACAAAACTCTAAGCATTTTTATGGGACATTGCTGTCCCTTTAACAATAAGGAGGCTAGTTCACTAAGATGAATTGGAGCAAACCAACTTTGCGCTAAATCAAACAATGAGAAGTTTAATATGTTCCCTGTGGTGCAGCTTTGACCCAAACCTCTCTCTCTCTCTCTTCATACCTGTGGTTCTCAAACGTAACATGCAATCTGGAATTTTCAGGGTGTCTCTGACATTTTAGAGATAATTTCCTAAAGAACTAAAGAGGATCCAGTATATAAAGTACAGTTATTAAGACTTCCAATGAGAATGACAACAAAGAGCATGTTGTGCATAGCAGTCAAAATACACTTACGTTAGAAACTCAACGTTTACATTTTTCTCAAACTTTTTTTTGGAAAATATGGGGCACCCTGAGCTGGTACCCACAGCACACCAACATGCCATGACACTCTACACTTGTTTATACATATGCATAAGGAGCTGCCTCACTGTTGTCTGTATTCATCAAATCAAAGCTGTAGAGGTGCATTTCTGGAGCAAAGCGACTACACTATAGGGATGAAATTAAAATGATCATGGGTTTAAATTGGCATATTAACCCCTTGATTGCTTTAGAGCTCTCCAACGCATTCAAAGGGTTAAAATCCCCACTTAACCCTTTGAGTGCCAGAGGGGTATGCAACGCATTGCTTTGTGCACCCCTCTGGCACTCAAAAGGTTCAGTCAATGGCAATTTCCATTTGCTCTATAATTGCACCTTTTCAGCTTGGGGACCAATGTCCTTGTTATAAACTCACCTTTCCGCCTTCCTGGATGAGGGATCCCAGGTCTTTGCTAGGCGATTTCTGCAGACTAGCCTTCTGCTGCGGGGTCATTTTCACACTGCCTTTCCACTGCCAAATGCATCGTATCTGGATGTTACATGTTTGTCCACTGCAACCCACAGGCACATGGAAAAATGGATTAACTGGCAGAATTTGTTACAACAGTCCACGGAAAGAGCACTGCAGTTTGTGAGTGTACAGGGAAGTTTCCTTTTACAGGTTAAATCCTTGCCTTCAGCCTTATGAGGCTGCATGAAGCAGGGTCAGTGGATACAGTTAACATTAAGTTGTGTCTGACTTTTTTTTTTCCCTCCTGAGCTGAGGGAATGCAGAAAGTGCTCCACCTCACAGGCTGACTAAATAAGGACATTCATATAGTAGGCTGTGCTAACAGCTTCAATGTCTCTCCCTCAGCTGGAAACCAGGCAGAGGGCTAAGAAATACCAGGGCTGTTATCACACCCTCCGCCAACTGGGGAAATGAGAACCAAGGGGCCGTATTCAATCACTAAGCTAAAGTGCGATTCTGGCTCAAATCAGCTGCAGCATAGAGGAGAAATGAAAATTGTCATTGACTTTTTTTTTTTTTTTTTTTTTTTTTGTTAGGGTTTTAACCCTTTGAGTGCCAGAGGGGTGTGCAATGCATTGAGTACCCCTCTGGCACTCAAAGGGTAAAGATCTTGAATGCTAGAGAGGTCTCCAAAGCATTGCTAAGTAATGCATTGGAGACCTCCCTAGCATTCAAGGGGTTAAATGCCCAATTTAAATCAATGAACATTTGAGGAATTTTTAGTTCCCCCTACGTTGCATTTAGTTTGCTCCAGAACTGCACCTATTTTTTAAAGCTTATTGAAAACTGCGCTCAGGACTTAAAGGGATAGTAATGTTTCACAAAAACAGCAGCTCCGATTAATCTTCATAGTATTTTGGCCATGGAGAGTGTTATATCAATACTGTCAGAGTTGTAGTTCAAGAGTAATTGAATGATAAAGTATCTCCTCCTGCCCCTTTTACCTAGTGTAAGCTACCTCCCCTCATATGAGGAATCTGGTCCTGGGTCCAGGCAGGTCACAGCAAGGGACAATCTTCTTACTGTGAGAACAATGAAAACCCTGCTCTACTTGACAAATGTTTCCATCTGTTATGCAAATCTTTAATAAGGCATCTTGATAAAGGTCCATAAAGAGGACTGGTAACATGCACAGAAAATAGAAAAAATGATAAATGAAAAAAGGGAATCTATCTCTTGCACTCAAGATATTCTCCCATTCCGCCATAGGATTAAACAATATAATATACTCTTATAAATTAATTACTGGATATTTATTATAGTCAGGTCCACAAAACATTGCTTTATCAAGATCAAACAAGCAAGTGGTAAAAAAATTGATTGAAATGTTGACTGTGTTACACGTGTTTGTCTAATACATCTATGTATGAAGAACTGAGTTCCTCTCTTGTTTGATCTTATTCGCAAAATAAAATACTCACAATTCAGGAGTAAAGGGAGAAATAGCAATTTCCCAACTTCCTTTTCTCTAAACTGGGCTTTTCAAGAGTCAGTGATACTTAAAATGACAATTTGTTGTCAGGTTTATCCCCCTGAGTAAAACAAGGGGACTCCAGCTGCTGCTGAAATGTTTTATTCAAAAGTTATTATAGGTCAAACTTGAATTTTTAAGCGCAGTATCTCAGAGGCCTGAAATTGTACAGTGGTGCTGTTGCTATACCAGCCTATGGAGATTTATGGTCAACTGACTAGAGCTGTCCATAGGGTGGTGTAGCAACAGCACCACTGTACGATTTCAGGCCACTGTGATACTGCACTTGCAATAACTTTTGAATAAAATACCACTCAGCAGTAGGGGTACCCTTGTTTTACACAAGAGAATAAACCCTACAACATATATTTTTTTAGATATTAAGTATTACTATCCCTTTAATCCCTTGAATGCTAGAGCGTTCTCCAATGCATTGTGAAGCAATGCATTGTAGACCTCTGTATAATTCAAGTGGTTAAGAACACCACTTAAAGGAGCAGTAAACTATTTTTATCAAAACATTTATGTTATAGAGCCTTTTCTGCTGAGTAAAACAAGGGCACTCTAACTTCTGTCAGTTGTTTTATTCGACATTTATAACAGTTCAAATAATCAGGAAGTGAATTTACTGTATCTTTACTTCCTGGAAGTTGTAACTGACAGGAAGTCACTCAGCAGTTTCTACCACATTCTTTGGAGAATTGTAAGTTACTGACATTCCTCTCCATTAGAATTTAACAGAATTACTAATTGGAATTTGACCACTAGAGTGTATTGGTTATGTAAAAAAACACATGGGTTTAAACTGTAATAACACTGGAAATATGCATCTCAGCAGTGGGAGTACTCTTATTTTACTCAACAGGAAAAGCCCTATAATATATATTTTTCATTTAAAAAGTTTACTGCTCCTTTAAATGAATTAGAAGTTTTGTTTCTCCTCTGTGGTGCAGTTGGTGTGTTCAAGAATTGCTCCATAGTTCGAGATTGCAAGCGTGAGCGTAAAGATTTCAGCTACATTATATAATTTAATATATGTATTTTGAACTCATTGCTTTGCAATGTAATGCAATACCTCTAGACTTTGCAATGTGTTGCATACCACACTGGCACTCAAAGGGTTAAAAAGTTAACTGATGTTTTATGGTGCTGTCCTTGCTACCCCTAACTGCCATGTTACTTGAAGTCGCACCCCAGAAAGAACCGTTTGGAATTCAAGCACTTTCTGCTTTGGCCGGTCCTTGACCAGCTGGCTCTTTCAGACTGAAGAGAATTAACATGTGCTGCATACATTAAAGAGGAACATTACCTACCTTAAAGAGACAGTCAACCTAATTTTTATCTACATATTCTGAAAGTGCATAATACATAAGTTCAAAATGCCTGAGCTTTTTATTTTTTTTATATTTTTCCTTTATCTTCACCTGTTTTTGTTACACTTTTATATTGCTGACATTGAGCTCCCGGCTCCGGAGCGTTTTCTATCAGGGACTTTGAAAGCAGGGATATTTATACAATGTTGTAGTCTTTCTGTAGCTCTCTGTGTTCTGTAAGCTGTATTGGTAGACTTTTCTACTTTGTTTCACTGTTCTTTTTTTTACATTATTGCTCTCTCTCTGCTTTTACAATCCTGCACAGAAAGCTTTCTGAAAACAAATTCAGATAGCTCCCTGTCACAGCCGAAATATGTAAAATGAAAAAGAGGTTGACTGTCAGTTTCATTTGTTTAAAAGATTACCTTATCTAAGTAGATTTCATTTATGCACCAATCAGGCGTGTGTACATGTTTATCATTTGCAGTATATCTACAGTTTCTTTAACCCCTTAAGGACCATTGATGTACCTGGACCTTCACGCTTGTCCGGCACTTAAGGACCAGTGACGGTCCTGGTATGTCAAGTACTTTTACGCACAGCGCTCCTGCAGGAGCGTGGTGAGTAATACCGGGGACTGAAGTTGATCGCTCCAAAACCGGAGTGATCTCTTTCAGTCCCTCGTTCGGCGTGGTGGCACACGTGTTCAGTCACATGGGGCGGTACTTTGAACTTCTCTATCTGGTCCTTAAAGGACCACACACCCCAGGACCGCTGGTCCTTAAGGGGTTAATGGTCTCACTCAAGACTTCCACTAGCTCACCCCCCCCCCCCGGAAAACAAACAATAGGTTTCCACAGACCTATATAGATCTTAAGGGTCACAAGTTTTAACCCCTTGAGTGCCAGATTGGTATGCAATTCATTGCATTGCAATGTGTTGGATACCCCTCTGGCACTCAAATAATTAAACAAAGAGTTTACAGTGGAATACAGAGAACATAGTAACAGTTGATGAGGCTGAAAAAAGACATGCGTCCATCAAGTCCAGCCCATGCCAAATCACCACTGATGATCCAAAGGAAGGCAAAAAACACAATTGAAGCTATTTCCCATAAAGCCATAAGTGGGTAAAAATATTCCTTCCTTTCTCCAAATGGCAGTTAGATATTTCCCTGGATCAACAGCCTATCTGCATTTAGGCCAACTGTCATAATTCTCAATATTGTTCTGTGATAGATAGATAACCATTTCTTTTTTTGAAATCAGTTACAGTATCTGCAAACACTGCATCCCGAGGCAAATAATTCTGTAGCGTTACTGCCCTTACTGTAAAAAATCCCTGCTTTTGTTTTAATGGAAAATAAAATAGCAAGCTCAACAATATTATTTAGGTATACCTGTCTGCTGTTTGAAAGACACCTACCTAGTTAAGTCCTTCTGTTAAATAAATCAATTCACTTACTCCTAGGGCTAAGTTCCACTTTTAATGAAGTCGATGGTCATAGTATTAACCCCAAAGACTTCTTCAGAAAACTGAGCAAGGTAAATGTTACAATTTCTTTGTTTAAGTTTATTTAACCCTTGGATACTGCCAAGGTCTCCGTTGCATTGTTTTGCAATGTGTTAGAGACCTCTCTCTCATCTGATGCCAGCTGCAGCCTGGGGGCTAATCTTATAGAGATCTCCAAAGCATTGCTTTGTGACGTGTTATAAACCTCTCTGGAATTCACGTGCAGTTAGTCCCATAACCTCTCGTCTTTTCTAAAGTAAATCCGCCTCCGTGATCTAATTTACAGGACTTATCCATGCCCATGCATTTTCTTCTGTAATTTCCATAATGATCAGTTATGGCTGGTGGGTGCATGGTGCACTGTTTACTAGAATTTGCTCAGGAACAGCTGTCTACATGACATTATCTTACTTTCCTTAACAGCGGATGTTGGTGATCATTATGACAAGACAATGCCGATGGCATGCATATCTAGTAAAGGAAGCGATCATTTTAAAGTGACAGCCTCCTTTTTGACTGTACTTGCAGAATATGTAAAATCAAAAATCAAATACTTTTTTCAATTTATTTTTATTTTATTCTATTTTTTTTTTTACAGTTTTAACTCCCTCACAGAAAGCTCACTGAATTTTTGTTTCCAGAGAGCTTTCTATAATGGACTTTGAAATTAGGAATTTTAACACTATGTACCATCCCTGTAGCAGAAAAGCCTGCCCCCCTTAAAGTATGCATTGCACTCAGTGTACAGAGATAATGATACATGATATGTCACTATCCCTGCTTTTTAAGTGCTTGACAGAAAGCTCCCTAGAAAGAGAAATTCAGCAAAGTCACTGTAAGGGACATAAAAGTGAAAAAAATAATAAAGAATAAATTGTTAGCAGTCTGATAGGGGCACTGTAAGCTGCTGATAGGCAGGTGGTTATGTTACTGCAAGTACTATTTAGCTTTTGGATCATGAGTGAAGTATATCCATACTGGAGTTTTCATGGACTAAGGGGTTCCTGAGGTTCTACTACAGGGGTTAGGTGTTGTAATAGTACTAGCAGTAGGTGGCAGTGGAAATGCACATCAAGTAACAATAGACACACTCATAGCTAGGGTTTCAAATGTTGACCTGTGTTGCTGCTTAGTTAATAGTGTGTGACTGAGTGGATGTTGGACTTGGAAGAGATGATACTGATGATGATGACAGATATCATTTGATGACTCCTACATGTTCTCAGATGAGCACCTGCACTGAGATGCCAGCTTTGTACCACTGTCCCACTTGTAGTCTTAGACACATACATACACTGTCTGCCACCCAGCTTTGTTCTATTGTCCACTCATAGTTACAGAAAGTCACCTCTGCTCACTTCTGTAAGTTGCCCACGGTGGGGGCAAACTTTTGGGGGCTGCCTACATATTTGAGGTGGAGCGGAATGAGAAGGAGTGTGGAGTGGCAGGAGGTGTGCAGAGGTGACTAGGGGCACAGTCTGTGGCAGAAGAACACATTAAGCAGAAAGCAGGGAACTGTTTGGAGGAGGAGAGAGGGGGCCATGGGGGAGAAAAAGAAATGCGTTGGAAGGAAGAAGGTCATGGGGGAGAGAGACACACGCAGAGGAAGGAGATGATGATGGGGAAAAGGCACAGAGGAGGAGAGAGAGGATCATGGTTGAAAGACCTTTCCATACTCACCTTGCACACTGGAGAATGTTATCTGCTCCTTACAGGTCCTCCATGTACTCTCTGGTGTACCTAAACTGCACTCCGAGTACTCACAGTAGAGCGCATGTGCCCTGATGCCATAGACTGAGTGGATCAATATTTTGACATAGGATATAGCACTGTGTATGGCAGCAGGCCACAGGTTAGCACTGAGTACACAGAGCACAGGGAAGTTGAGGTGCCCGATAGTGTATGGAGAATCTCTACGGAACAATCTGTATTCTCTGCAAGAATGTCAGAGTGTAGAATACAGGTGTCAAAGTGTAGAGAACACCTGAGTACAGGTATCACTGGCCCAGTATGAGTCAGTCTGGAAGTGTATAAATTAATACAAGTAGCACGCTGACCCTGCATGCATTACTCTGTCCATTGCCAGGCCAGGGATGTTGTACACATATATATATAATATCTCTCTAAAAGGGAACCCCTTGAATACTAGAGAGGTTTCCATCATATTGTGAAGTAACCATTTTGGAGACCTCTCTCACATTTAAGGGGTTAAAAGCCTCATCTTAATCAAACTGAATTTTGAGAATATTTATTTGTTGCATATGAAGTTGGATTACTGAAGATTTTCACCACTTTCTCTCGGTCCGTTAGTCTTGCTGTATTTGTTACTGGATAACGGAATTGTGATTGATACCAGCAGCACTCTAAGTGACAGATTATACCTTCAAGAAGAACTATGCAGCCTTGTTTGAACTTTTCTGGCTCTGGGTTGAGCTGTAAACCTGAAAGGAGCAACTGCAGGCAGAAGGAAAGAAGTCGTAAAGGTCTCCAGGCCCAGGACTGAATCATTTTTAAACATTTTCCACTCGGAATTGGGTTTTATTCATGAACGTCTGGCACTTTGGCTGCTCTCCTCTCCAGTTTCCTTTTCAATGACACCAGTTTAGAGCTGTTATGGGACCACACCTAGTCAGCAGGGCCAGGAGATGGGACCAGGCCAAGCCTCAGCTCTTTAGGATATTTGTAATAGGACAAACACATGATATTGGGATTTGTTTACCAGGGTCTTCCATCTGTTTTACTTTCACCTGGGTCTTTTGGGGGATGGATCTGCTGGTGTTCTTATTTGTCTGAGAATCACTTTTGCTGTCTTGTAGTTTATTTCCACAATGATTACGGTGGATATACACATATACAGTGGTTCTCAGACAGTTTGCCTCTACTAAGGAACATCTCTCAAGATTCTGAATTTTCCCCACATCACCCACAATATTGTTCACTACGACTTAACAGGGGAGGACTCTTTGTCAGATTTATTCATACCACTGTGCTGTTCAAGTGTAGTAACACACCATAACACCAAGTGCAAAAATGGTGCTCAAAACAAAACACGCTATGCTTGAAAATTTCCATGAACCCACCCAGAGTAAATAAGCCTTTTCCTTTAACCCCTTAAGTTTACACTCTCACTTGCCATCTTTACATAGTAACATAGTAGATAAGGCTGAAAAAAAGACATGCGTCCATCAAGTCCAGCCCATGCCAATAACACCCCTGTTGATCCAGAGGAAGGCAACAAAAAAGCCCTCTGGAGTAATTTCCAGTGTAGGTGTGTGTGTGTGTGTCAAATAGTTCCCCGGCTCAATATCCTATTTGCTTTGAAGCCATCCGTCATAACTGTCAATATTGTTCTGTGCTAGATAGGCATCCATTGCTTTTTTGAATGCAGTTACATTATCTGCAAGCACAACATCCTGAGGCAAAGAATTCCATAGCCTTACCGCCCTTACTGTAAAGAATCCCTGCCTGTGTTTTAGTCGAAAGCGCCTTTCCTCAAGTCTTAATGGATGACCTCTTGTTCTTAGCTCAGCTCTTTGTATAAATAATTCATTGGATAGTTCTTTGTATTGACCTTGAATGTATTTGTAAATGGTAATCATATCACCCCTTAGACGTCTCTTCTCTAATGTAAACAAACCCAGTTTGGCTAGTTTCTCTTTGTAACTCAGATCCTCCAATCCCTTTATCAGTTTTGTTGCACGTCTCTGCACCTTTTCCAGTTCAGTAATGTCTTTTTTTAGAATAGGCGCCCAAAATTGTACTCCATATTCTAGATGAGGCCTAACCAAGGATTTATTCAGAGGTAGGATAATATTAGCATCCCTTGCTTCTACACCTCTTTTTTGCTCTGCACATGACCTTCTCCTCTCTACAGCTCTTATTACATCCTCCCACTACCGCCTAGAGGACTTCTCCCGGGCTGCACCATGGCTCTGGAATTCCCACCCCCATCCCATCAGACTCTACACCAGCCTTCAAATCTTCATACACTCCCTGAAAATTCACCTCTTCAGGGAAGCCTATCGACTACGTCTATATCCATTATCACCAAGAACCACCCCTTCCCTGGACCACTGCACTCAATAGCACTTCTCTCTCCCTCCCACTGACCGGCAGCTCATGTGGCAGTAGGCACTTACACCCAATAGCATTTACTCCTTCTGTGTCCAACCTACCTTCCTCTAGTCTGTAGGCTCTCACAAGCAGGGCCCTCAGATCCTTCTGTTCTCCACATGTGATTTATACTATTTAATAACTCTGTATGTCTATTACCATTTGTACAGTGCTGTGGAATACGTTGTAGCCATATAAATAAATAATAATAACAATAATAAGGACCAGCTGCCTTGCCAGCACTTAAGGACCATGGGGCATTTTTTTTTATGGAATCAGGGGTCCCCAAACAGCGTGCAACCGTGTGGGGACCCCTGAATTCCAGTACTTTTATATATACGTCATGGGTCATTAATGTAAGTTTTCCCATGACATATATGTACCTCTCAGGTCCTTAAGGGCTTAAAGACAGTTTCCACCTTTTCCACTTCTCTGCTTTGATAGAGGCAGTCTCCACTCTTAAAGGAGCAGTAAACTTTTTTTTATGAAAACACATATTTTATAGAGCATTTCCTGCTGAATAAAATAAGGTCAATCCCATCGCTGTCAGATGTTTTATTCAAAAATTATAGTAGTTTAAATAATCAGGAAGTGAATTTACTGTGTTTACTTCCTGATAGTTCTAACTGACAGGAAGTAAATTTACTGTGTTTACTTCCTGATAGTTCTAACTGACAGGAAGTGACAGGCAGTTTCTATAACATTCTATGGAGAACTGTTATGTCTCTGACTTTTCTGACTTTCCTTTCCATTAGAATCTAACATAAAATCTAATTAGAATGTGACCACTAGAGGGCACTGCTAATGTAAAAAAACATGGGTTTAAACTGTAATAACTCTGGAAATATAAATCTCTCCTCAGTGGGAGTACCCTTAGTTTACTCAGTAGGAAAATCCCTACAATATATATTTTTTCATAAAAAAAGTTTACTGCTCCTTTAAATTCCAATTCTTGAAGCCATAATCACCTATCCCAAAATAAGTTCCCGAGATGTTTGTTTCATATTGGGAGGCAGGGAATACATCCAGGAGGGGGATTCTTCTCTCTCTCCTTCCCATCTAGAAAACATCACTCTTATCATGGTTCACTTTAGACCATGCAAATTGATCCACTTTGGTTGCCACAAGGTCTACCTTCACCCCACTTAACACAACCACTGCGTCATTGTCTTCATAAGCTACACATCTTAAGGCTTGTGCCAGACACCAAGGGATTCCTGTCAAAATCCTACCAGCCCCAAGAGGATGTTGATCGCAAAACATATAATAGGATGCTTAGAGGGCAACCATGCCTCACCCCTACACAGACCGCCAACACTTTTTTTCCAAGCCATCATGAGAGGAATGCTTATTTTCTCTTTTATTAGTGTAGATAACCAATCAATACATTTCCCTGGTTGGCCATATCTGTCAAGAACTGCCCATAAGTACTGGTGGTTGACCCTATCAAAAGCCAAGGATTGATCCAATGCCAAAATATATTTACCTCATCCCTTGTCTTCAAGGTCTCCTGGATGTCAAGGACTGAAGAAAAGATGCTGTGACTTTTCACAGTGCAGAACTGGGAAGGGGAAAGTAACATATTTGCCACAGAGGTTGAGTGTCTAAACAGAATTTTTGCCAAAATCATCCTATCAGAAGATCTATTTTGCAATAGTTTTGTAAGACTTTAGAATACTTCTCTTTTCACAGCAGAATAAGATCTGATTAATACATTTAGGACTATAAAAAAACTTTTTCTAAGTACTCTCTAATTGCCTCCATGAGCCAAGGAGACCGGGGGGGGGAGGGTTATACAATAAGGCATGATAAAGAGGTGATAAATTGGAGATGACTTATCCAGTGATATCACTTCTACAAATCCTATTTTGGTAATCTTGGTGCATAAACTCTATAGAATAACATAGGAACTGGAGAAGTGGTATCGCTGGAGACATCTTCTCCACTTCATTCTTCTCCACTTTATCAACTCTATCACGCTTTAGTGAATAACCCCCATAATATCCTTAAATTGTTTATAAGATTCAGCCATTTGACATCCGGGCAATCACACAGTCAATGAGTACTTTTACAGTCTCTCTGCAATTTAGGTAGAGATCTGGTGAGTGGTAAGGCCCAAATATCAGAGAGGCATACCAACTATATTGTATTTCATGAAATAGTTAACCTTGGAAATTTTCATTGAACTAGAGATTCCTGTATTTACCAAGATATTTCCTTCTAGACAGACTTTGGAAGAGCTTGTGTGTTGTAACCTTAACCATCTCCCACCACTCAGACTTAGAGTCACAGATGTCTGGTAATGACTCCTGAGGCTGTAGAAAATCCAAAAAAGGTCTATCTTCCCAACCTCGAGACGTTCAGAGTTTAGATGTCAAATTCCCTTGCAGACAGAATAAAGGGATCAGAGAACATTACTGTAGAGATTAAATGGGTTGTCTCCACAGAGTCCTCCTTAAAAACAAAAACAAAACAAAAATCCTACTATTACTATTATCTCCATGGAATGTGAACTGTGTGTGGTAGAGGGTTAGAGGGGTTTTTTATTGTTGCTGATTTCAGTATCCTCTATTTCTGTGCCTGAGACAGAAATTACATCTGACTCTTCAATAATTTAAGATTGCGTACCAAATCTGGAACATTAGGAGAAAAGGAAGAAGGATCACGAGGAGGAAGAGGTGGGAGAGACAAGGGAGCAACAATAGGAGAGTTCTCAGAGAGGGTAGTCTGGACTATGCATCTAGAGTTATCAGTGGGGGTGTCTCCTCTAGGATGGACATTATTAGGGACAGAGGGCTTGGAAAGACCTGGTACTGCTAAATCATCATCAAAATGAGCCGGTAGTCCAGACTCCACTTTATACCAGGTTTCTGGGCATTTCCTATAGGTATGTCCTAAGTTCTGACATAAATGACATCTAACCTCCCTAAACTGTGAGTCTGATACCCAACCCCACCACACAAAGAACATTTTGAGACATCACAAACTATACTTAACTGTTTTAGGGAGAAACACTAATGGCAGACATGATAGTTTCCTGGATAGAAACATTACAGACTATCTTTACCAGTGAAAAAGGAATTTGGCAGTAACAGTATTTAGCTATTCACCATCATTATACATTTCAGCATGTTCATCATTAACAGTATTTAGATATACATCTTCTTTATACACTAAAATCAAGAGTATCTATATATAGGCATAATCAGCAAGATATAGAGACACCTTATAATATTGTCATGATGAGTGATTATTAGTATTGTATAGATAGCATCATTAGCCAGTGCAGTTTAAGAATCAGTATATACTTTGTATATAGTTTAGTGTGTTCTCTTCTATTGCATAGATATACACATCACCATTATACAGTGTAGTGTATTAATTATGTGTATAGATATGTAAGGCCATATGCAGGAAGCTAAAGCAGAGAAATTATGGAGGAAGTATCATGGGGCAAAAAAAACATTCCACACATGCACATTGCTTTAAATGGGACCTTAAAAAAGCCTAATGGTGGTTATTTATTATGGAGTCTTTGAGTTTCCAAGTATGTGTTCTGTTTGATTCCTTGTATTTAACCATTAATGTAGTATTTCATACTTGGTTCTGATGATTTCTATGGACTTTACCTATTGAGGATTTTATTTTTTTATGTACAGATAGGATTGATCTTCATGTCTAATTAGCATGTTTCTAATATAGTGCTGTTTAGCCTGTTTAATTACATATGCTCATTTGTGTTATGACATGGATAATGCACTTCCTGGTTTCATCTGACCTATTTAAAGACTAATTGGTGGGTGGGGGCTGACAAAATAGGCACCGAGTCCCCTGAATCTCTGCATTTCTTGTTTTGTTTTTTTTTTTAAAGAAATACTAAGCCTTTATTTTGACTTTACATACCGTAAAATCTCAGGTATAATACGCACCTGTGTATAATACTTAGGTGCATATTATGCCTAAGATTTTAGAGGAAAACAAGAGTGTCTATGGATAATACGCACCCTTGTTTTCCCCGTTACTGATGGCTGAGGGAAGCCATCTACCAGCCTGCCAGCCTTAACCCTTTGAGGCACTCAAAGGGTTAAGGCTGGCAGGCTGGTAGATGGCTTCCCTCCCTCCCCTTGCGATATCCACTCTGAAAATAAGACTTACTAGATTAAATTCAAGTCCCTGCTGAAGTCTTCATCTTTTAAAGAGCAGGCATACTGGTATGTAAAGCTTCCGTGCGGGCGGCATGCTTCCATTTGCCGCCTGCTTCCTTCAATGGCCTTTCAGGTCCTTCCACCTGCAGCCAATGCCCTGTGAGGATCCCAAGGTCATGATTAAGAGCATTTAGCGCGAAACGCGTGGACTATGTAGCTTTTGTACTTCATGAGACATGAGACTTTACCTCTGCTGTCTGTAAGAAATTTATTGTATTTTAACGATTTTGATAATAAAGGATATATTTTTTATTACTTTTTACTCGTTGGAGTGGTGCAGCCATCTTTCATCATTATAGGATCCCAAGGTCCTCACAGGGCAATTACATAGGTGGAAGGGCCTGAAAGCCCATTGAAGGAAGAGGGCGGCAAATGGAAGCATGCCGCCCACACTGAAGCTTTACATACCGGTATGCCTGCTCTTCTCAGCTGGGACTTACAGTTAAACTAGTAAGTCTTATTTTCAGAGCGAATATCGCCGGGGGAGGGAGGGAAGCTATCTACCAGCCTCAATTGTTTACTTTATTTAAAAACTCTTGTGTATTATACGCACAACCCCACTTCACATAAGGTGAAGTGGGGTAAAATTGTGCGTATTATACCCGAGATTTTACGGTATTCGGCAAGTGTATATCATGTACAGTCAAATTGTCTATACTTTTCATTGTCATGATTATTATTATTATTTTCAGATACATGTTTATATCACTGGAAGTGAGCTTATTGGAACTCGGTTTCAAGAGATGGTTTGTAGACCATCAAAGTAGGATACAATAAAATGTTACATTCTGCCATCAGTGCTGAATACTCTGTGTGCTTTAATTTTTTTTTTTTTTGTTGTTGTTCAAAAGAGCTTTATTGAAGATTATGCATCAGTTACATACAAAAGCATTTCTTCTTGTTTTGTTGTTAAAAAATTCCCAGCAATAGCTATACCTGGGAACTCTCTGGATCCGCCCCGGAGACTTTGTTTTTTTAAAGTTAATTACCAGGTCTCCAAGGTCAGAGGCTGATTCTCTGGTTGTAGTGAGTTTCCTGTTTAACTATCGACTTTTCTTCCTCTTTTCCTACTTCCCACCCCATTCCACCCACTTCCCAGCCCAATCCTGGTAAGCCCCACCCACATGATTAAGCCCTGCCCGCTTTATGATGAAATGCGCATCATTTACACAAGTCTAGTCACAGCCTATGAGCCCTCTCCCAGGTATAGAAGTAGCTGGGTGTTTTGCACAGACCTTACTTTCTATTGTACTAGTCAGCATACAGAAGGCTATGTGTGGTAGTGTCTGTGCTGGATTGGAAACAATTTGCATTGTCTTTTTATATCCCTGAGTTAGCAACCATCTATTACTATTAAGATTTATTTGGCCCCTATGGTGCCTTTGCTTTGCATCTCTTTATTTTTCTGTATACAGCCCCTAGCGGTATTATATAATGCACTGCATTCATTATAAGCCTCTAGCTACCCAGAATCATTATACAGTTTGTTGAGTTAATTAAATATATATAGACATCTAGGGGGGAGATACACTAAGGAGTGATAAAGAATTGATAAAGTGGAGATGATGTCTCCAGTGATATCACTTCTCCAATTCCTGTTATTCTATAGATCTTATGTACTACGATTTCTACAACTTTGGAGATCTTAGTGCATAGGCTCTATAGAATAACATTTGAACTGGAGAAGTGATATCACTAGAAGTCTTCTCCAATTGTCACCTCTTTATCACACCTTAGTGTATAACTCTCCTAGCATCATTATACAATACATCATGATAATTCATTCATTCTTAGCATTGTTATCTAGTGCCACATGCTATTAGTGAATAGCTACATTGTGTTATTTCACAGTGTGAAGGTCATTTTCCTTTGCATAGATGTATCAATGCACAGCAGATAATTCTCAGGAGAAGTGGGCAGTTCTGAAGAAAACCAACAGCACCATAAGGGCAAATAATCTGATTGAAATTCTAGAGGTCTCTAAAACGTTGCTTTGCACAGGGAATTTGTGTAATGTTTATATGATCTCTATGGAGCAGAGCTGCACAAGTTTTCCTTAGAATATCAGGGAGAATGCCCTAAGGGACAATATTATGGCGATGTGTGTCTGGTGATATGTGTCAAGCACATCGCCTTGGCGATATAGACACAGTAAGGGGGGATTTATGAATTAGCATATTGTCCTGTTGTACAGCTAAAGATACTCTCCCAAACACGTTGCCAGCAGTTCGATAACCCTGAAGCCTGAGCACACTCTCTCTGCTCTCCCAGTTGCCACAAATAGTATCACTCCCTAATCCATTTTGTGCCTTAGGGATGTGCATTGCATACCTCTGTGGCAGTGAAAGGGGCAGAACCAGACCTATGACAAAACACTCAACAAAACCCAAGCTCCTTTGTATGGGAAGTTTTCCTCTAAGGACTGCACGTTTAACTTCAGTTCACATGGCTAAAAGTCAAGTACCAAGTAGCAATTTATGTCATTGCTGATATTTCCTGTGACCTTCTATGTTTTTGACAGATTTATGATGCCAATAATACCAACATTTTTCCTACAGAACTTTAGTGCCAGGCGGAATTGCAATGCAGTTCAGCTCACAAACAATCAGAAATGGCTAAAACTCTTCCAAATAAATCACTGCTATTGTGCAAAGCAAAAATAATATCATATGCATAATCTGTATGGTCTATTACATAATGTATACACTGTACTGTTTGCTCATACTGGAATAAAATACAATTGGGAGGGACTGGAAGCTGTACTTTTACATGTTTTTTAATTAAAAAAGCTTCAAGACTCGCAACCTAGAACAGACGAGAGCCAAAGTGACTTTGACAAGCTGCACCACTCACATCCACAGACATCTGCTCATATCCACAGACATCTGCTCATATCCACAGACATCTGCTCATATCCACTGACATTGACTCATATCCACTGACATCCGTTCATATCTTCTGACTTCCACTCATATATACAGACATCCGCTCACATCTACATACATCCTCTCATATCCACTGATCATATCCACTGATATCCGCTCATATCCACAGACATCCGCTCATATCAACAGACATCCGCTCATATCAACAGACATCCGCTCACATCCACAGACATCAGCTCATTTCCACAGACATCTGCTCATATCCATTGACATCCGCTCATATCCATTGACATCCGCTCATATCCACTGACATCCGCTCATATCCACAGCCATCCGCTCACATCCACAGATCAGCTCATTTCCACAGACATCTGCTCATATCCACTGACATCCGCTCATATTCACTGATCATATCCACTGACATCCGTTCATATCCTCTGACATCTGACATCTGCTCACATCCACAGACATCCGCTTACATCTACTCACATCCACTGACATCTGCTCATATCCACTCACATCCATTCATATCCACCGACATCCACTCATATGCACAGACATCCACTGCTCACATCCACTGTCATCCACTGACATCCGCTCACATTCACAGACATCCGCTCACATCCACAGACATCTGCTCACATCCACTGACATCCGCTCATATCCTCTGACATCCACTCATATCCTCTGACATCCGCTCATATCCACTGACATGCGCTCACATCCACTGACATGCGCTCACATCCACAGACATGCACTCACATCCACAGACATGCGCTCACATCCACAGACATGCGCTCACATCCACAGACATGCGCTCACATCTACTGACATGCGCTCACATCCACAGACATGCGCTCACATCTACTGACATGCGCTCACATCCACTGACATGCACTCACATCTACTGACATGCGCTCACATCCACAGACACCTGCTCACATCCACTGACATGCGCTCATATCCACTGACATGCGGTCACATCCACAGACATCTGCTCACATCCACTGACATCCATTCATATCCACTGACATCCGCTCACATCTACTGACATCCGCTTACACCTTCTCACCTTGCAATGCATTCCACCCCCTCTGGTCCTTAAGGGGTTAAATCAATGGGAATTTTGGGAAAAAAAATGTTTGCCTCTTTGGTGCAGTTGGTTTTCTCCAGACTCATGTCAGTTCTTGGTACATCAGCCTTGTTAAGTCTTCCTTCTAAATGAAGTAAATAATAATTTAAAAAATATATATATTGTAAAATCTTGCATATAATACTCACAATTTTGCCCCTTTTCCCTTTATGTGAAGTTGGTGGGGTGTATTATACACAAGAGAATATATACATCCTCAAGTCTGCTCCCCTCCTCCCTCCACCTCAATATGCTCCCACCTTCCCCTCCCTTTACTCTCCCCGTCTGGAGGCATCTGGGACATTCATGCAGAGGGCTCAAAGGGCACTAGCAGTTTATTGAACTAACATAGGTCCTCACATGGAGATCCAAAATGCCTTCGGAGGGGGTGAGTAGAGGGAGGGGAAGGTGGGAGCATACTGAGGTGGGTGCAGGGAGGGAAGCAGACCAGAATCTACTTTTTTTTTTTTTGGTGGGTGGAGGAAGGGAAAACAAGGGTGCACATTATACTTGGGCACTTTTGTTTCCCTCAAAAGTCTTGGGCTCAATTTACAGGTGTGTATTATACCTGAGATGTTACGGTATAATATATATATATATATATATATATATATATATATATATTTTAGAACTAACTAGTTGAACAGCCCGTTACACGGGCCACAGTGCCACTACCACCCGGTCGTGGGCCAGTCCCGCGCAGTAGAGACTACCCGCACCAGCTCTGTATCAGCCACGACTGCCCGCGCCCAGCTCTGTATCAGCCGCGACTGCCCACGCCCAGCTCTGTATCAGCCGCATCGTGGGCAGTCTCTACTGCGCATGACTGCAGCACGTGCAGCAGTGTCTACTGCACATGTTGCGGCGTTACACACGATTTAGCGAATTATTATATAGGATTCGTAGTGGCCATTAGGACTGATGTCCCAGATTAAGGTAAGAGAGATTTATTGATTGGAACTTTCTGTCTTTTTAAGATTAGAAATAAGAATTAGGCCAATTTCGGGAAAACCTAACTGTACCATAGGGGACAAATAATCTCCCTCCACCTTTAGGCTTTTGATACCTTGAATGCTAAAGAGGTCTCCATTAAATCCATGGGAATTGTCATCCGTCCTCCATGATGCTGTTGTTGAGCACTGAAGTTGTAGTAATTCATAGGTAAAGATATGTTGGTACACCTCACACCAGATCCATATAACTGAGATTTTTCCCAGTAATTGATGATAGACTCTATTTAGAGCAGCGGTGCTCAACCTTTCTAGTGCCGAGACCCTTTGATAAAATTTCCCAAGTTGTGGCGACCCCTAACAGTAAAATTATTTTCGTTGCTCCTTCATCGCTGTAATTTTGCTACTGTTATGAATCAAAATATAAATATCTGATGGTTTTAGACGACCCCTGGCAAATCGTCAGTCGACCCCCTAAGGGGTCCCGACCCACAGGTTGAGAACCACTGATTTAGAGTGACTATGCATGTGTGATTCCTGCATGTGCTTTTCAAAGAATTCATCTCTTTGCCTGAGTGCTGGAGCTACCCACTGCCTTCCAGTGAGCAAGCCTTACTCTGATTGAGTGTTGCATACCCCTGTGAGTTAATTAGTCAATCCTATCCATGCGGGGGCCTATTTGTCCTCTTTGGTGCCTTTTGTTTGTATCTGAGGAGGCTTTTCTTGGCACTCTTCAAAATAAACTTGGCTGTATTGAACCCCACATGGGACAGAACCAAGAAAAACAAGCGCAGCTGAGGTCACCCTTGACATTAGATCACCAGCTATCTAAACTATGCAGGTCCTGTAAAGAAACGCACAGCATTCGTCAGTGGTATTTGTTTCCCACGGGCACATTACGGGAATAATATATAAGGTAAACAAAGGACCAGTTACAAGAAATGGAACCTCAGGGTATGTTTGTGTGTGTCGTCTTTATTGGGATACTTCTCTGAACAAGTACATCTATTAACTGATCCTGTCACAAGCAGTTATGTTGGTCATATGTAGATGGCCTTAAGGATGATGTAAATGTTATGTTAGTCTATGTCCAAAATAACAGATTATTAACCCTTTGAGTGCTAGTGGGGTATCAAAGGGTGAAATGGGAAATATACTTACAGGAATAAGTGATACTTACATGATGTAACAGAAGGACTTACCTAGGTATATGCCCTTCATACAGCAGTCAGGTATTTCTATATATTTTTTGCATTGAAACTGTTTTACAGTCTATTGCTGGACAGCAGCATTTCAATATCTGGAAGTTTTAAGTGTTCCTAAGAACCAGGTGTGGCTTGTATATAGGATTTAAAGAGATAGTAATACTTAAAATGTAAAAAAAAATATGTTGTAGGGTTTATCCCCCTGAGTAAAACAAGATTACTCCCACTGCCGAAAGGTGTTTCATTCAAAAGTTATTAATTTTCAAAGTTGAATTTTTTTAGGTGCAATATCACAGTGGCCTGAAATTGTACAGTGGCGCTGTTGCTACACAATCCTATAGACAGCTCTGGTCCCGGGACCATAAAGCTCCATAGGATGGTGTAGCAACAGCTCCACTGTACGATTTCAGGCCACTGTGATATTGCGCTATAGGGTTTGTGGCACATAGTTTCTTTTTTTAACCTGCACAAAACTATAAGCATTCATGGGACATTACTGTCCCTTTAAGGATTTGTGTTTATATTATTTAATGTATTTTAACTTTGTGACTGCCATTTTTTAAAACGTAAGTACTACACTTAGATGGTATTTTTTGCGTTCTCTTACCCCTTCCTATTGGGGCATGAGTATACTTCTCCTTTTTAGAACCAGAGAAGTGCACAATGCATTGTAAAACAATATGAACGTCCTGCTGGTCCTTAACACCTTAACGACCCTTGACGTCATGGGTAGATCTGAGTTAACGACCCATGACGTACTGTGACCGTCATGGAATTCCCCCCCCCCCGGGCCGCATGCCGATCGGGGAGTCCGGAATCCAAATCAGAAAAAAAAAATGCTCCGTGGTCCTTTAGTGACCGCTGCGTGCCTGCGCGGCTGGTCGTTAAGGGGTTAAAATGGAATAATTAGCATGTGCGTTCCGTGACGTTTGGGGGCCTGTGGTCCTGATTGCGAATGTAATATCCGTCTCCATGGATATGACCATACCTGGACTGACTGAATTATCTCTTTATCAAAAGGACAAGGGCAAAATAAATAGGGGCCAAGATTAGGGTTATTGATTAAGAGATGTAAGGCCTGGCTATATCTTCTCATTTTGTGATTCTACACTTTCACTGACACCATGAGCAGTACAATACAGTATAAACTCCAGCTCATAACCTCCTAATTCTACTAAGCTTTAGGATCACTTCCAAGCTTGAAACACATTTACAAACTTTGCAGCTATTAATCAAAATGGGCCTGGCAAACAAATGCACAGTTAAATAACCATTTGTCTAGCATAATTTAAATACAATTTTTTGGTGGCAGTCTAATTTTTTATGAGGTTTTGAACGTTTTGGTAGACTGACAGTAAATGGTTTTTAAACCGTTGGGAAATGCATTTAGGTTCATTAAGGGTATGGAGGCGATTCTGACCTGATTTTACCTCAGAATTTGCGCTAAACTGTATTCAACATTTTATCCCTTTATCCTTATCACAGTGATATTGTTGCAGTTATGGTGTCTGAGTGTGTCATTCGCCATTGGCTTATCTATCTATTTATCAATATATATTTATGCTAGTTATAAAGCACTGACCAACAGTGGCGGCGCTGCAGTCATGTGCAGTACTGTTTGTCAGAAGCCGTCATGAGCAGTAGAGACGGATGCGTGAGCTGCAGTCATGCGCAGTACAGTCTGCCCGCGCCAAGGCTGATACGGATCGAGGCGCCCTGAATTCAGACCGGAGTCCTCTCTGCACACCTTCCTGGGACCCACAGTCTGAATTCAGAGCTCCCCGCTCCGTATCAGCCTCGGCGTGGGCAGTCTGTACTGTGCATGACTGCAGCTCGTACAGCTGTATCTACTGCTTATGACAGCTTCTGACAAACATCCTAGTGAATTATAATATAGGATGTATACATTTTACGTTCTAAATTAAGTATGTGTCTTTAGATACTGTTATATTGGCACTGCTGAAAGCCTCATCTGGTCGCGCGACCAGAATCTGCTTCTGACAGCTTTACAGCTCGTCAAGCAGAAAGGGGAGGGACCAGATAACTTTATTTTCCTATATCTCTCAAACCATAACAGTTTGAGAGATACGAATAAGTGCAAGTACTATCTTTTAATTGTATCTACCATATAGTTAATACTTTTCCCTGACTTTACTATTCCTTTAAAGAATTGTCGTTTAGTGATGGCAACTGGCGATAATGGCAGGTTTTATTTATAAAAATGGCGTTAGTAAGTTGATGTTAATGCCTGGAATGGTTAAGGACAGACTATAGCTGGTGTTAAGATTCTGGAGAAAATTCTGCTGCAAAATTGCCGCAGGTAGCGACATTTCTTTATAAATTTGCTGTAACAGAATTTTCTCCATCTGTACCGTCACTTTTCCCAAAACTCAACTACATGGTATTAAAGGGGAATTATCACCCCTATGCAAGTCTGGTTCATAATGATCTTAATATAGCAATAACCTGTAATATTTGTCATAATTTGTTATTTAATGAGTGCTATGGCAAAATTTAAAGTTTTGAAAAATGAGCCGGGGCCTTACATACAGACAGACTGCAGTTACAGCTCTGTACCACAGCCTGTCAGTCTTTGTCTGTTACCAACCTCTAGTCAATGAGAGCGCTCCAGCTTACGTGGAGAAATACTCCCTTGTCAGAGGAGGTTGGGAACAGTCTAAGATTGACAGGCAGAGAAGAGCTGTAACCGCAGTTTGTCCAGGTGCAAGGCCACGGCTCACTTTTAAAACTTAAAGGGATAGTAATACTTTGTTTTAACTTTATTTTATTTTGTAGGCATTAAAAAACATGAAGAATGATATAAGTCTTATCTCTCAAACCTTTATGGTTTAATAGATATTCACAAGCAAAGTTTCCCCCTCCCGCCCCCTTTACCTAGCACAAGCCATCTCTTCTCAGATGTGGAATGCAGTCCATAGACCAGACAGATAACAGCAGGGGACAATCTTCTTCCTATGAGAACAATGAAATCCCTGCCCCCCTTGACAAGCTTTTCAGGTTTTTCCCTTATCTTAATTGAAGATTGTCCCTCTCTGCAGTCTACCTGGGCACCTCCCTTCTGATCTGGCTGAGCAGTGTTACATTAGTAAAAGGGGTGGGAGGGGGACATTTTGTCATTGAATTACTCTTGAACTACAACTCTGACAGAATTGAAATAACAATCTGCAAAGTCCAAATACTATGATGATTAATTAGAGTTGCTTTTATTATGAAACATTACTATCCCTTTAAATTTCACCACAGCACTCATTGAATAACAAAATGAGACAAATATTACAGGTTATCGTTATATTAAGGTCATTATAAGCCAGACTTGTATAGGGATGATAGTTCCTCTTTAAGGCTTCCAAAACAGGCACAATTGTCTTTTGAAATGCCGACCTTCATTTTTAGGCCACTTTTACTCCACATTTGTCGTAAAGTCAGGTTCATAAATCTCCCCCATAATTCTTAGTGCACATGGTGAAGTATATCTTATTGGTCTTACAAATCCCTAAATTCCCATTCACTTGAATTGAGCTTTTTAAGCCCTGGAATGCCAGAGAGGTCTACAATTCAATGCACTGGAAACCTCTCTAGAATTCAAGGGGTTAAAAGCTCACATCAATTTAAAATGAATTTGTATTTGTCCCCTGTGGTGCAGTTGGTTTACTCCAAAATTACCCCAACTTTTATAAATATGTGCAATTGACCCTTGGGGTGTCACCCGCCCCCCAACTTGGGTTGCCACCCAGCCGGTATTTTACCGGCAGACCAGTAAAAAATTGGCTATGGAGGGAATGCCATGGCCGGTATTTTTTTGAAGAAAAGGTGGCAACCCTACCCCCACCCCACCATGATAAGGTTGCAGGTTTTGAGATACTTGGGTGATGCACCCAAATGCGTTACCTTCGAGTTGAAATATGAATTAAAATATGCCCCACCCAATAAACTTCAGCTAATTTGTCTGAACATCACATCAACTTTTTCCCTGTCGTACAAAATATATAACAAATGGAGAGTATATCCTGTCCTGCTGAATACTGCAGACAGATATAATTTGTTGTGTAAAGAAAATGTACCACAAAGTGCAGAGATCTTGTATTAAATTAGCAACTGTAATCACTGGTTACATCAGAGGTAGGCAACTTGTGGCTCTCCAGCTGTTGCAGAGTATGGAGGAGAGATGCACTAAGGTGTGATAAAGACGTGATAAAGCTGAGATAACTCCTCCAGTGATATCACTTCTCTAAGTCCTATGTTGTTCTATGGAGTCAATGCTCAAAGATTTTTCCAGCTTTGGCGATCTTAATGCATAGACTAATGATGAACATGCAGTCTCCAATAGCTGAAGAGTCAGAGGTTGCCTACCCCTGGGTTAAATCTACAAGAGCATACAAATGTTGCCATGTTTTTCAAATATAAATACCACTGTACTTTCCTTTATCTTGAAGGGATAATCCATTCTGGTATACATAGTGAAGAACGAGATTATTATTGTGAGTCAACTTGGTTTTATGAGGCGAATATTTTGCAAAACTATGTAGAGACGTACGTAGGGAGGCCAGTAAATGTTAACTATTTGGAATTTGCAGCAGTATTTGACAAAGTGCCATGTAGAATGTGGGTTAATAAAATAAGAGATTTATGAGAAAACATTTTATATGTGGGCAAAAAATAGTTGAAAGTCACGTATGAGAGATATGTTATAAATGGATATGGAGCTTCCCAAATACAGTAAAAGTTAAAGTGAATGTGTCACCTATGCACGACATCCCATAAATAGTTAGGTGACACATCCACTAGCATAAAAACGTTGTTCATTTTTTATTTTAATCCCTTGACTGGTAAAGAGGTCTCCAACATATTGGTTTACAAGACATCTTATGATTTCAAAGACGTAACTTTTGAGTGGCAGAGGGGTATGCAACACATTGCAAATCTCGGACACTGAAAGGGTTAAAACCCCCATTTAAATCAATGGGAATGCTTATTTGTTCACTGTTGTGCGGTTGATTTGCCTCATAATTGTACCGCTTTGTCTTTATAAATATGACCCATTATATATATATATATATATATATATATATATATATATATATATATATATATATATTCCTTTTCTGAATCAGGATGCAGTATACATCAGTGTAGCATCATGCTGGGATACAGAGATAAACAGGAAAGTGTGAGGAGAGCTGATAAAATATTTCATTTCACTGTTGCTTCATCACAGGAATAACTAAAACCATGCTGCAACTTAACTCTTACTCAAGCTGTGTTACCATCAGGCAGTCTTTGCTGGTGTTGGCGTTCGTTAACCCCTTCGGGGAAGGTGTTTCTTGTCACCGGTCATTCACAGTGCAGTCTCCGTTGGGCACCCATCCGGGCATACTGTCTCAGTCCTCCGTTACTGCTAAGGCAGATCTAGTTATCCTGGGCCTCCGTTGTCTCCTGGGCGTTTCTCGCTATTTAAGCACTCCCTGTGCAGAGTGGGAGTTTCAAGGGCCTCAAACTATTAGGTCCTGCTCGCTGTATTGGCCTAATAGTAACCCGTTCCTGGCTGCCTCGGTTGGAGTTCACACGAACATAACCTGACCAGTGTCAGTATATTGTATGGTGTGTTTGTACATATACTGGACCCGTGTGGGTATACATTGTATTTTTGCCATAACCTGTCCTGTGTCAGTACTGTATTGTGTTACCTATACTGCTGGACCCGTGAGGGTTACATTCACTAAACCTGTTCAATAAAACTGTGTTTTATTTCATCTACTGAGTCCGAGTGTCATTAAAACTGTAACAGATTGGTCTTTTGCAAAACATTTTTTTGAAGTGTTTTCCAAGTTTTCTACGTATCCAGAATGGTCAACTTTAGTTTACATAGTGGCTGAAAGGTGATCACAAAAGTGAAAAAAATTAAATAGCAGTAACAGAAGATGATACCTCTGCTGGGCTACAAGAAAATGGTACTGCAGCTCTCGGCATCAGAAAGAAAGGCTCAGTTCTCTCCCAAATGTATAAAACTCTGTTGTGCTTCTGAAAAAGTGGTTTGTCCACTGACTCCCAGTGATACATGTGTAAGGTCACATGATATGGTGTAACATCACCCACTAACTACAGCCAAGGAGAAATACTTTGTTGTTCTACTTTTTGCAATGTCCCTGAATGGCATGAAAGAAATGTGGTCTCCTACTAGTGAGCTCAGTCTAAAACAGGGGCAGGCAACGTTTGGATTGTTGTCTGGTTGTTGCTAATGGCTGCATACCCCATGTCCAATACATTTTATCATAATACCCTTTGTATACGGCTTTTTAACATTCCTTATTCCTGCCTTACACAGGAGAGCTGGAAACAATGTTGCAAGTTTATTTCAGTATAAGTAAAACATTGAAAATACTTTTGACAATTGGGTTAACCGATTTTACCATTATAAAGAAAGTGCTACATAGCTGAGTAATTGTACTTTATGTTGGTTTTAGTCTATATTAGGCAATGTGGCCTTTAAATCCGTTAAGCATAGCTTTGCCCCCGTGGTGTCTGAAAGCACACACTGCAGTATGGCGTTTTGATCTCTGGAAAAAGAAGGATCTGAGATAAAAGAATAATTTCTATAAAGAATTGTTTGTTTACAGAGCTTCGCCCCCTGAGGCCAAAGGATGGAGAGACCGGCAAACACAGGATTCCGAAAAATGAAGATGTGCTGGCAAAACAGCTAAACAAACAGCCTCAAGAGACCTCCTGCCCAGGATCACCCTGCATAATATACTGACTTTAGGCTGATGTCACTTAAAGTGTATGGGCAATCCTCCCTGTGGATGAGTACCGACATTAACCTCTTCAGCGCTTGGGAGATGCATAACCAAACCAAATATTTTAGCAATAACCTTATTCGTACCAGTGCATTATATGACTGCATATCGCAAACTAGAGTCTAAACTACAGACTACACAGCCTAGTTTGAGTTCTGTGACGATGGTGCGCTCATGTACTAAGAAATATCAGAGGACTTCTTGAATAAACCAACTGCACCACAGGGAGCAGACCAAAATTACCCAAACCTCCGTTGATTTAAATCCGATTTTGAACTGCTTGAATGCTAGAGACGTCCCCAGATCTTTTGTGAAGCAATGCATTGGAGACCTCTCTAACATTCAAGGCCTCCTGTACCTGTCACATGTCTGGGCCTGTGGGCCACTGACTCACTCAGTCTCCCACTTGCTGCTGTATATGGAGCTTACAATCAAAATGGAACTACACAAATGATACCACAGAGCTACACTCAAAATGGAGCTACACAAATGATACTGCAGAGCTACAATCAAAATGTAACTACACAAATGATACTGCAGAGCTGCAAACCAAATGGAGCTACACTGTAGCATAACTCATTTCCCTTGTAAACTCTATTGTATCACTAGTGTAGCTTTACTTAAATTATAAGCTCTGTAGTATCAGAAGTGTAGCACTATTTTAATTGTAAAGTATGTGCCTTACAATTGCCTTTGCAATATACTACAGTGACATAGCAGACATATTAAAGCAAAGGGACTTATATACTGCAACAGAACACGGATCCACTGCTCAAAGCAGATCAATCACTTTAACCCTTTGAGTGTCAGAGGTGTACGCAGAGCAATGTGTTTTTATAAATTAAAAGCGAAATGTTTACCTTACATTGTTTTTATAATTTTTCTAAGATGTACCATTTTCTTTATGTTATTAACCCTTTGAGTGCCAGAGGGGCACTCAGCACATTGCAAAGCAATGCGTTGCTTACCCCTCTGGCACTCATAAGGTTAAAGTGGACTTGCCAACTTTCCAAGTCCTCCCCTAAATGAGAGCGTCCATCTTGAAAAGATTTGCATGCTTACTCGATTTGTATGCTTACTACCCTTTATCAATTTATCCCACCCCTCTGGTAGAAACTAATACATTTTTAGCAGCCTTAGAAGGTGGAGAGGGGTGATTTTTCTGAGCATGTAAGTAATTAATCATGCAGTTTTAGCTGACCAAGTCAGAGAACAAAGCTCTGCTGATATCAGATTGCCCAACTGCTAATGTATTCACCTGTTTGTAAAACAAAAAACACAAGGTATAGGTGAAGAGACTAAAAGTTGTGCAGGTAACGGGTGCAGGTCAAGCGTTTCAAAAAATCCTTAACCCTTTCAGTGCTAGGTAGCCAATGCATTGAATACCTTTCTGGCACTCAAAAAGGTTAATCATTTGCTTTTATTATATGTGTACCATGTCAGTGAAATAAATGTATTAATAGCCTTACATCCATTTGTGTTCCTCTTTGGAATTTTTATATTTTGGAAATTGAGACATATCATTGCCTCTTCATTGACCCCCCATCTCCTAGTAAACAGAGATAGGTGGTCATATTTGCCTGTATCATTCCCTTCAAATCCTATAATATAAAAGGCCAGATATATGTTTGACCGATGCAGTCATGAGCAGTAGAGACTGCCGATGCAGTCATGAGCAGTAGAGACTGCCGATGCAGTCATGAGCAGTAGAGACTGCCGATGCAGTCATGAGCAGTAGAGACTGCCGATGCAGTTACGCGCAGTAGAGACTGCCGATGCAGTCATGAGCAGTAGAGACTGCCGATGCAGTCATGAGCAGTAGAGACTGCCGATGCAGTCATGAGCAGTAGAGACTGCCGATGCAGTTACGCGCAGTAGAGACTGCCGATGCAGTCATGCTCAGTAGAGACTGACTGAACGCACAGAGTGCTGGCCTGTGTACACAGGCTTTTACACTAATTTAATCATAATTAGGTACATATGGGGCATTGCAGAGTTATTATTGGTCACTGAGAATAGCAGAAATCGAACTTCTGAATTACATTTTTTTTGCCAAAGATTTGTTGTCTAAATGCTCATCATTCAGACTGAAGTATTACACAATGCAAAAACACCTTTGAAACACCTACGCCCCAGAGGATAATGTTTGTAATGATTTGGCATCTTCTTTTCTCTCTGGTATATGCCCAATTAGTTGGGGATTGGGATACGCCCTGCTGCATCTAAGTATTTGGGTGTGGATTGGTGTGTAGTGAGGCCTGTTTGGTTTATTTTGGTGCTGTAGAAGTCTTTGAAATACTGAAATTACTACATATATTAGTTCAGCCACGGCTGTTCAGCAAGATTTACCTCATCCCAAGGACCTGGTTGTCTATAGCTGCAAGCCAATACCACGAATTTAGTTATGTTTACATAACCTTATATCTCTCCTGGTGATAACACGTTGACCAGAATACTTTTTCCTACTATCTATGATCCATCCCTCCTCATGAAGATAGTCTGGTAACCCTGGAGCTTAGCACATAGTAGTGGAGGGGTCCTTCATAGGGAGAAAAGCAGGGAATGAAAAATAACATTAATCTGTGAATGACAGGAAGTGGGGTTTGGTCAGAACATGCAGGAATCAAGTCTGGGTCTGGCACATATTTTGTGTTGTGATAACATCAAATGTTGTCCTCACCTCCCTATTAGTTTGAAGAAAGTGCTATATAGTAATTATGTGTGTTGGAACTTAGCAGTGTTTGTTCTGGTTGCTGATTTTTTTTTTTCCTGTAGTGCCAATGTTTTCAAAATTGTTGTGGTCATAGTTGGTCTTTCTGAACTAGGGTACATGAGATAAAGATTGGTTGGTTTTGATAGACATTCCCTGGGTTTTGTCAGTTTCAGGTCTAAGACCTTATGAAGGTTGATCTAGGGATAATTCTGGAATGTTCTGGTTATACATGCAGGCACCTTTTGGTTAACATGATTTAACAAAACCGAAAGATTAAATAGAGCCCCTCCAACAAACTTGATAAATCACATCAGGTATCTACTGACTAAAGACATCGACCCTACAAATAAGTTCCATGATAACCTAATATACACAACATACATTGTGCATTATGCTAAAATTCCCATATGAGTACTAGTACCTAACTTATCTATAACTACCTAAGACATTTCTGAGAATATTTATTTCCAATCCTCGTACCATTTTCCACATTAAACACAGTACAAATATATCACAGATGTGATATGATGCACAAATATAAATATTGTCATTTATGAGACTGGCTGAGGTTTGGAACTACAGAACCATTAACGTAAGATCCTCTTCCCACTTGGGGCTACAGTAGCCTGAAGAGAGACATCATCACATTGACATCTTTGCCCGATGTCCGAAAGAGTGGAGGGAGAGCTGTATATTGAAGATCTTTATGGACGGCTTCCCCCTATCATACATATTGCCATCGCAGGTGATACTATCTCATCTAAGGGACACCTACACAAGCTTTCTGTGCACTGGAAGATCTGACTTCAATGCTTGTTAAAGCTTCAGTTGCCCTCATATATAAAACTACTGAGAGTCCACAGAGAACATTAGTCGGGAGAGGTAATCTAGTCTCTTTACATTGATGGGAAAGGCTCTTATGCTTTGGTTCATTTAAATCATCTAGAGAATTTATCTAGTGGACACTTTATAGTCTATATCAGGGCTTAAAAGTTGAAGTCCTTTGATACTAGCCAGACCTGAAAATTTACTCGCCACTGCAAGCCATAACATACCCACCAGGGCTGAATTTCTACTCGCCAGGGCTAAATTTTCACTCGCCATTGGCTAGTGGGTAGTGGAAATTTTCAGCCCTGGTCTATATGACTTAAACTTTGCACGATATTGCAGTGGATAGCTTGGTATTTAGCTATTCTACTTATTTTATATATTGTGTGTAATAGGATATTATGTATGCAGATTTATTGGAGTTAGTAAACTGTATATTTAATACTGATCTTTTGTTTTGTGCTGCATTGCTCTTAGAACTTCAGTGGGCAGTTTAAAGGGATAGTAATACTTCTTTTTAACTTTATTTTATTTTGTAGGCATTAAAAAAACATGAAGAATGATATAAGTCTTATCTCTCAAACCTTTATGGTTTAAGAGATATTCACAAGCAAAGTATCCCCCTCCCGCCCCTTTTACTGATGTAACACTTCTTAGCCAGGGCAGAAGGGAGCTGCCCAGGTAGACTGCAGAGAGGGACAATCTTCAATTAAGATAAGGGAAAAACCTGAAAAGCTTGTCAAGGGGAGCAGGGATTTCATTGTTTTCATAGGAAAAAGAGTGACTCCTCCTGTTATCTGTCTGGTCTATGGACTGGATTCCACATCTGAGAAGAGATGGCTTACACTAGGAAAAAGGGGCAGGAGGGGGAACTTTGCTTGTGAATATCTCATAAACCATAAAGGTTTGAGAGATAAGACTTATATCATTCTTCATGTTTTTTTAATGCCTACAAAATAAAATAAAGTTAAAACGAAGTATTACTATCCCTTTAAGTCATATAGACCAGGGCTCAAAATTTTGAATAATTGTTTAGCGCTCTCCTTATACTGTATAAATTGTATAAAGGTTCCGTATAAAAACAGATCAATAACAGATTATTTTTATCGTTTTTCTCAGTGTCACACAATTTATTTTGTGTGCACTGTAAATCTAATTATACAGAAGCAAGATTCTCCTTTAGTTTAGACTCTTAAAGGAATAGTAATGTTTCACAAAAACAGCAGCTCCAATTAATCTTCAGAGTATTTGAGCCATAAAGAGTGTTATGTCAGTACTGTCAGAGTTGTAGTTCAAGAGTAATTGAATGATAAAGTTTCCCCCTCCTGCCCATTTTACCTAGTGTAAGCCGCCTCCCCTCAGATGTGGAACCTGGTCTGCAGAGCAGACCGCTCACAGCAAGGGACAATCTTCTTCCTATGAGAACAATGAAAGCCCTGCCCCAACTGACAGGTTTTTCAGGTTTTTCCTTATGTTAATTGAAGATTGTCCCTCTCTGCAATCCACTTGGACACCTCCTTTCTGTTCTGAGGTGAGCAGTGTTACATCAGTAAAAGGGGCAGGAGGGGGACACTTTATCATTCAATTACTCTTGAACTACAACTATGACAGTATTGAAATAACACTCTCCATGGCCCAAATACTATGAATATTAATTAGATCTGGTTTTATTATGAAACATTACTATCACTTTAAGAACCCATCTGTTTAAACCCTGACTTCTGCAGCATTAATAGACTTTTTATTTTTTCAAAATATTTTTTTTTTTAAATAAACGGAACTCCTCCCTAGTAACCAACTCTCATTATTTAACCCTTTGAGTGCCAGAGAGGTATCCAACACATTGCAAAGCAAAGGGTGGAACAGTGGTGATAGCAACAATGGAAAAACATGGAACAGCAGAGTGATTGCAGTTACCGCCACACACACATATCAATAATACATATAAAAATCAATATAAAGAGTTGATGGACAGAGTTTCATAGTTAGTATGGAAACTTACAGTGATACAGGACATTCTAAATCACATTGAATGTTGTTTCATTTGCACACAGCAAGATCCTGCATGCCAAGTGCAAAGAGGTTCACGATACATAATGCCCCTACAGGCACTTTTGACAGATTAAAGGATGATTATAGTGGAAATGTACTGGTTACAGCATGGAAAAACTGTTACATTCTGGCAGTAGTTTATAGCTTCATTAGATGGATGGGTAGAAGCATTCCCAACTGCAAGTAAAACTACTAAAGTTCTGGTATGAGGTTTTTTTTGTTTGTTTTTACAGATGGGGTATTCCCAGAGCAATAGACTCTGATAATAGAGGGAATTTGTCAATCAACACATTATAGTAATAACAGTGTGGCTATCACTAACATGGGAATTGCACACGGCATATCATCCACAAAAAACTGGTTTGGTGTCACTGTTAGCAAAAGATTGGTGGACAAGTACTCAGAGTAAAAATTCACTTTATTGAGCGAGGCAAGCAGATAATGGAATATATGAAATAACACAGGATAAGATAAAGAGGAAACCACCATGGAGCAAGATAGTCCTATGAGAAGTAGGAGACTGTATCCGGGTATCTCTCACATAGACTAGGAGCCCACGTGAATATGTGAGGAGTCTGCCAGAGCCACAGGTCTGCACCAGATAGGGTATCCGACTACGTCAAGAGCAACACGGAGAGGACAGCCAGACAGAGCCACAGGTCTGCACCAGATAAGGTATCCGACTACGTCAAGAGCAACACGGAGAGGACAGCCAGACAGAGCCACAGGTTTGCACCAGAATGGGTAGCGAGACAAGCGAAGGTCAAGGCACGGAGTGGGTATGTAACAATTTTCAGTACACTCAGAGGCAGAATGTTTGGGAAAACACAGTTTTATTGAAACCACATAGAATAGAGTAACCCTCGCGGGTCCAGCATACAGATACAAGGTAATACTGACACAGGACAGGTTACAGAGGAATCATTAACCCACAGGGGTCCAGTATATATAAATGAGAGCAAAATATAATACTGACACAGGTCAGGTTACAGTTCGTGTGAAACAGTGAGACAACGATAGGAAGGTGCTATTGGGCCAGGAGGCTGATAGACCTAAATAGCAGAAGGCCCAAAGAACTCTCTCTATGTAGAGAGTGATACAATAGCGACTTGGGACCACCAAGGGTGAGCGAGGCCCTGGATGCTTAATGGACTACCGGAACAACACTGGGTGACTGCAACTGGGGATGCAGTGTAACGCCAAACCGAGAATGCAGTAACTGTGACCCAAGGATAACTGCACCAACAGAGGCAGGGTCAGTAACGAGCCGGTTCAGGTCACGAAGCAGGAAGTCAGCCAGGCCAGGTCAATCACGGAGCAGGATACTCAGACAAGCCGGGTCAGGTCACGAAGTACGAACGTCAGCCAGGCCAGATCAGTACACGGAGCAGGAGACAAGGAGCGTAGTCAGACAGGCCAAGTCGGTACACAGGAAGCAGGAACACTGGAACACAGCAACAGCAACACTGGCTCAGGAACACCACGAAAGGGCACCTGACAGGTGCCAAGGCCAGGTATAAAAAAGGCCAGAATGGGCAGGCCAGACAAGCTCAACCAATGAGAGCACACCACAGCAAGGAGTGACATAAGAAGAACACGGGCACCGTGATACACGGCAACCGTGATAGGGTAGTCAGCCAAAGCCACAAGTCTGCAATCGGATGGATGGATAGCCAAGCCTAGGTCATACACGGAGCGGGTAGTCAGCCAGAGCCACAGGTCTGCACCAGATTGGGTATCCAACTATCCCAGAGATGAGACGGAGAGGATAGTCAGACAGAGCCACAGGTCAGCACCAGATAGGATGGTCAGACAAAGCCAAGATCATACACGGAGCACAACTAGGAGAAAAGTGACTGTAACTGACACCAACGTAAGGGCTACTGAGCACAGGCTCTCCAGCCCTTATATACCTAGCCAGGAAGTAGTAAGGAGGAGTTAAGCCATGGCCCAAGGTATAAAGTCGTGCATGCATCACTCCCAAAGGCGCGCTACAAAAAATGTCGCAACAACCCGCTCATGTGCGTTGAACCCTGCGTCGCCTAGAAGATGAAATCCAACCGCAGCACCCCAGGAGAGGGCACGGCCGACCACGGGAGGCACCAGATGTGGCTAGGCCGCGAGCCAAGAGAGACACGGGGAGCAGGGAAGGAGCTTCAGTACTGGCCCCAGCAAGGCATCAGTAACCGGCAACACGACGCCTACCAAGAGGTACAGCAGGCTGTAACATTTCGTAGAGGGTAGGAATGGTCAAATGAAAAAGGAGTTAATTTAAATTAACAGATTTCAATGCATTGCTTCCCCTTGTAGCATGTTTATGGTCATGAGTTAACATTACAAAGATGACACCATGTTAGGTTCTTTTGACCAAAATATGACTTCTTGGAATACCTATAGTGTCCACGTATACTAATGAAATCCAGTTATTGCCTGAAAAAGTTGGCCAAAAGTCATACACAATGTCTAGTCATCCATGGGCCGGTAACACAAACAAAGGTTTTAGCACAGGCATGTCCAACTCAAATATAGGTGAGTGCTACATATGTAAAGATTTCATCTACAGAAGGCTGCATACCCAATTAATCTCTCTAACGGGGGCTGCAACAATGGCTGAAGATTTCTGCATTATTATTTTGTTGGTGACGTCTTAAGAGATCGATTAGATGTAAATAGTTTAATTCTCTGTTGTGGCTCTTCTGATGAACCCAGGATCTAGGTTACCTCTATGACAGGGGCATGCAACCTTTGGCTTTCAAGGAGTTGGAGACCACAACTTTCATCATCCCCAAACAGACAACAGCTGAAGAGCCAAAGTTGTCTACCTGCTCTAGAAGTTGACAGGAAACCAACCTGATCTAAAATTTAATTTGGACCAGAAAGGCTATACTGTTGGGGATGACAATTTATTACCTAGGGACCACATGTGGCCCAGAGGCCACATGTTTGACAAGCTTGCTTTCACAGTGTACAAGGTAAGAACTGATATACTGAAAGAAGGAATCACAGAAAATTCCCATAAGAGAACTGGGAAGGTCAGTTCTTGGTAATGGATAAATTTGTCCCCTGATATCTTCTGGTATATTTTCATGGTCTCTGCATGGGAATTGATGCTAATTGTAGTGCTGGATCTGAAACTGTGTGGATACATTACATTTTGCAGCATTGTTGGGCAAGATTCATTCATGACAATCCATAGACTCAACAGGTACATATGTCCAGAAAATGAAAGATGTCAAGGTCACCAGCTTGGCAATATCTCTTCAAATCCCCAATCATCTATTGTAGATATTAATTAAGCTACCACATCATGTATTTTTCCATTGGTTTCTGCATGGGCATTGATTTGAAACTGTGTGGATACATTATATTTTGCAGCATTGGGGAAAGATCCACTTAAGACATTCCAAAGACACTACAGCTGCATATGTCCATGGAAAGAAAGATGTCAAGGTCACCAGCTGGGCAATTTGTCTCTGCAAGTCACCAGTCATCTATAACTTATGTTAAACAAGCCACCACATAGTGTGACTCTTTCAATTCAAGACTCTTTAAAGGACTTTTGAACCAAAACACATTTGTGTAAAAATATTACAAAAATCAAAAACAGTAGTAATAATAAAGTATTCTTTAGAAGTCAGTAGAAAAGACAAAGTGATGTAATAAACAAATATTTCCTGATCACAGAGAAGTGAGCTAGTTGTTATAAACTATGGTTGTAGAATGACCACCCACTATCTAACCATACTTTTGCACCATTATTAATGCTAATGCAATATGCATTGTAGTTTTTTTCCTTTCTTCTATATTTATATCTAATTGTTGTTTGGTTTTAAAAAAATTTTTTTATATTTCTCAGCCCAAAATATAGTAGGGAATTTGCTGTGTATACAAGGAAAAAAAAGTAGTGGATTTAATGGAAATGGTACAAGGAAAAAATGACAGGTATTCTTTGAAATGGCTTCTATATTGATAGCTCAGTTAGGTGCTAATATTTTTATGTTTACATACCATTTTTAGTATAATAAAAATGTGCATTGTATATATTGGGTTATCATGGAAATGATATGCTTCTTTCCCCAAAAGGATGGCTCATCGAAAGCTATAAACAGAGTTGTTTTAGCTTTCTATAGTAATGTTGTTGCCGAGGTTTTGATTTTTTAGAACAGCAAGATTAGTTAGATTATAATATGTGTACTCTGAGGACCTAATACTATGATGGGACAAGTTATATAATGTTAGAGAGTTCTGCATTGACTGTGTACCGAGAGATTTCTACCCAATCTGTGTCCTCCATTCAGGCCTAGGCCTTTTATCACAATAAGTTATTTTTCCCAGGCCTAGACATTTTGATATACATCAGATTCTCCATCTCTAAAAACTCATGTTACAAACATACTTTATAATAACTAGCTCTCTTGTTGACTGTGATCAGGAAATATTTGTTTATTACATCACTTTGTTATACTGACTGCTAACAATATTGTCATTATTACAACTTTTTAGATTTTTGTAATGTAATGACTCCCATTCGTATCCTGAATACATTGTGCATGCACGCACCAGAGAAACGTCATAACGTGACTCATACGTGACTCAAGGATATGCATCTCGCGAGACGTCAATCCATTACAGTGCAGATGTGCACAATGGAAGCTATTTTAACCATAACGCTTTCAACTGATAAATAATAATTACAACAACACTAAGTTGTTAACTAATCAAATAAATGGGCTAAAACAACAACGGATAAGGAAAAAACAATGATTAAAATAAAAAATACAAGCAGACTTGGAATACAATAATTACAAAGAAATATATATATATATATATATCTCAAAAATCACAATAATATTAAAAAAAAAATAATAAAGATAAATAGAGATAATAATAATAAAAGAAAAATAAAATAATGTTCCATACAGCCAATTCAGGAGAATAAGACGTAACTGTAGTGATCTCAGTGAATACGATCGGCAGTCTTCCATTCTCACACAGAGATTTTTGGATTGGTGGAGAGGGACTATTTGAGAGCCAGAAATCTATCCAGATCTCATACATTACAATATGATACTAAGACCAAAAAAACCCATGGGCCCAATACAGGTCAAGTTAGATTTGTTACAGGATTCAATAAGCCCCAAGCCCCACATCAATACATCCAAAGTGCCTAAATTGTGTCAAAAGTTAGTAGAATTAACCTTATGAGTGTCAGTGGGGTATAATTACCCCGCCGGCATTCATAGGGTTAATCCAACTAAGTAAAACACATCACAAGTTACACTTTTTTTTTTTTTTTTTTTTTTTTTTGTGAAAGTATTTTACCAGGAAGAATACATTGAGATTGTCTCTCGTTTTCAAGTATGTCCTGGACTCATTTTATCTACCTTAGAAAGGTGAAAGGCTGAGCTGACCTTGCCGGGACTAGAACCTGCAACCTCATGGTCTGAGCAGATTCTACAGCTTACACTTACCATTAATACTGATGTCCAGCGGAGTCCTCAGCTTCCTGGTCCTCTTCTGTCCTTCTGTTCTCTATCTTTGCTTCTTTCTTCTATCTTCTCTTCTTTCTTCTATCTTTTCTTCTTTCTTCTCTTCTTCCTTCCTGTAAAAGAAAAATATGTATAACTACAATGTGGAGTACAAGATTTAGTTTAACCCCTTGAGAGCCAGAGGGGCACACAATGCATTGCAAAGCAATGTGTTGCGGGCCTCTCTGGCCTCAATGGGTTAAGTCAGTGCCCAAGAATATACATATAACTGCCATTATATGTCTCTAAATAAAATATGCCCCCAAAGAACAAAAGTGCAAACATGGTAGGTATACTCATAATAAATAAATGGTGCCTTAGCTTAATAATCTGTTTCCGCTGCTGTGCGTGGCTGCAGAGGCGGCAGCAGCGGAGACAGTTTCATGAGCCACAGGTCCCCCCTCCTTTCAGGCCGATGCTCGTGCCGCATTGAGGGAATCTGGGCAGAGACTGCTTTATATATGGGCAGCCTCTGATCCGATTCCCTCACAGCCATTGGCTGAGATGTGCTGACACACACACATCCCAGCCAATCAGTTTGAAGCACAGTCGCTCGAATCTGATTAACTGGTATGTGTGTGTCAGCACATCTCAGCCAATAGCTGTGAGGGAATCGGATCAGAGGCTGCCCATATATAAGGCAGTCTCTGCTCTGATTCCCTCTGTGCAGAACGGGCATCGACCTCCGCGTTTGCGGCCACTCACAGCAGCGGAGACAGTTAGATTATTAAGCTAAGGCACCATTTATTTATTCTGAGTATATCTACCATGTTTCCTCACTTGTTCTATGACGGCATATTTTATTTAGAGACATATAATGGCACTTATATGTATATTCTTGGGCACTGACTTAACCCATTGAGGCCAGAGAGGCCCGCAACACATTGCTTTGCAATGTGTTGTGTACCCCTCTGGCACTCAAGGGGTTAAACTAAATCTTGTATTCCACGTTATAGTTATACATACTTTCCTTTTACAGGAAGGAAGAAAAGAAGAAAGAAGCGAAGATAGAAGAAAGAAGAGAAGATAGAGAACAGAAGGAGACAGACAGTGGATGACAGGTAAGTTTAACATGGATCAGTTAACAATCGGTGCTTGGCAGTATGTCAGGCACCGATAGTTAATTGTTTTTTACTCTTCAGTTCCCATTATCGCTGCTCTTAGCGGCGTTTTGGGAACTTAACTCACAAAACGGACCTTTAGCCACAAGACTGTTTTTGTGGCTTAAACTCCTTTGTGATTACGGCTGGTAGGGCCTTTGAATACCACGTTAGACATTTTATTTTGTCAGCCGGTATTCACTTTGGCCCTACCAGCTATGCTAACGCCTGCCTTTAAATCTAGCCCTTAGTGTTGTTGTAATTATTAACCAGTTGAAAGCGTATCTGTGGTTTTTTTGTACACATATATAGATGTTATGGTTAAAATAGCTTCCATTGTGTGCATGCGCACTGTAATGGATTGAAGTCTCATGAGATGCATGTCCTTGAGTCACGTATGCGTCACGTTATGACGTTTCTCTGGAGCGCGCATGCACAATGGATTCAGGATACGAATGGGAGTCATCGTTTACTTCTGGATTATAATGAACTAAGCGAGCATATAAGGGGCCTATACACTAACGGGTAAGAATGTTATTTATATTATTTTTTGTATTTGTAGCCAGTTTGTTTGCTCTTGATAAAGAAGCTGTTAGCTTTGAAACGCGTTGAGCCGTTTGGCTTTCTATTTAATGCTATATTACATTGTTTATAGTATTTTACATGGCAATAAAGCAGACTTGTTATCTCTTACTGGAGGATAGTTTATTCCCTGCACGCTATACTTACCGGTTCTATTAATAAAGACCGGTGGGGTTGATGAAGTGAGTATCACTTTTTTCTTCTATTTTGTATATATCTGAGGATTGCGCTCCTTCTTGCTGCTTTTTCAAAAATATATAATCTGCATTGGATAAAGATTTAATAAAATATCCCCTTAATCTGCGCCCTATTGAAATGAAGGCTGCTTTAACGAACTATATTCTCACTACCAGCACTGGATAAAGATATCGAAGATGCAATCCATTCAGTGAGTCACAAGAAAAGATTGTGCTTTGTTTTTCATCATTCATCTCAAGCTGTTTTGCATTTCTGCATGTTTGACAGTTTATATTATGCAAATGGACTGAATTAAATGGTAATATTTATCTAAAGTCCAACTGGTAAAATGCTGAACAATAATTATTCAAGATGAAAAACAAAATAATCATTTTTGTTTCCATTATATTTTTTTGTGTTTTATCAAAACATTCAAGATTATTTTATTTATACATTAACTCCTTGAGAGCAGGAAGGGTTAGCATGACATGACAGGCAAGTCTATCATTTATTCATATAACATTAACCTGATTACAGGTGAAATATGCCAATCACAGCCAACAGCAATTCAAACTATATTGTTCTATATAGTGCATCAGGCCCTCTCCTTTTTGTAGTGAAATATGGCCAAGTTACTTGTATATTCTGGGAACGTGATAGACCCATGCTCATCATGTATTTTAGTGTAGTTGAACCATTTGTTATCTGTGTGGAGGGTACAGGTCTATAGGGTTTCCAACCCAAAGAAATGTTTTATTGACAATATGGGCAAACATTATTGACACATTGTTAAGTAATATCAAATGTTCTCAAACCTCCAAAATTGAACAATATTCAATATTTGCCATAACACCTCACACCATAAACACTACTATGTTGTAAGAAGCCTAAAAGAATGTGCAGAATTATACCAATGTAGACCAGAGTCACTGAGATGGGACTCACTGAAATGAAAGCTTAGCATAATGACTCAGGTCAATGACACATTGTAAGTTACATGGGCAAGCTAGATACATGGAAGGGGGTGTGAGAACAAAGGAGAAAATATCTTCATATAATCTTCAAAGTTAAAGAGTCCCTCATTAATTAATCACATACATGTCCATCTTCTGTCTATCTTCATTCAATCCTGGAGACAATTACATAGCATCAGTGTTGCTGATTTAAAGGGATAGTAATGTTTCATAATAAAAGCAGCTCTAATTAATCATCATAGTATTTGGACTTTGGAGAGTGTTATTTCAATTCTGTCAGAGTAATTCAATGACAAAGTATCCCCCTCCCTCCCCTTTTACTGATGTAACACTGTTCAGCCAGATCAGAAAGGAGGTGCCCAGGTAGACTGCAGAGAGGGACAATCTTCAATTAAGATAAGGGAAAAATCTGAAAAACTTGTCAAGGGGGGCAGGGCTTTCATTGTTCTCATAGGAAGAAGATTGTCCTCTTCTGTTATCTGTCTGGTCTATGGACTGGATTCTACATCTGAGAAGAGATGGCTTATACTAGGTAAAAGGGGCAGGAGGGGAAACTTGGCTTGTGAATATCTCTCCAACCATAAAGGTTTGAGAGATAAGACTTATATTGTTCTTCATGTTTTTTTAATGTCTACAGAATAAAATAAAGATAAAATGAAGTATTACTATCTCTTTAAACACAAAATACAAGTAGGAGCCTATTATAGAACTGATTTGATTAGAATATGTTGCTTGGCAGCATTTGGGACTTTGGTACTCTGGCCTGTCTCTCTTTACAATATACTCACATCATCATCTATAAAACTAAATCAGTATGCATATCATGGATCAAGATAGATTTACTTTATATGCATTGCAACCAACTTTTCTCTTTCTAACTGACTACTAATTTGTCCAATAGTATCTGCTTTGCATTGCTCTACCCCAATGCACCTAATGAGCAGAAAAGGAAAAACAAATATTTCATGTATGAAATGACTGGGTCTATTCCAACAGTGACACTGATGTACTAAGATGGATTGGAACAATTCTGGAGCAAACCAGCTGCATCACAGGGGACAAATAAACATTCCTATTGATTTAAATGGGAAGTATGCAATGTAGTGCTTTCTAATATATTTCAGATTTCTCTAGCATTTAATGGGCTAAAACTCTAATTTCTAGCAATTTAGATGTTTATTTGACCCTATGGGGCAGTTGGTTTGCCACAGAATTGCTCCAGTTCCTCTTAAAGTGTTAGTAATGTCCACAAAAAAGTTTTTTGCATGTAGAATAGCTTAAAGGGATAGTAATACTTCGTTTTAACTTTATTTTATTTTGTAGGCATTAAAAAAACATGAAGAATGATATAAGTCTTATCTCTCAAACCTTTATGGTTTATGAGATATTCACAAGCAAAGTTCCCCCTCCCGACCCTTTTACCTAGTGTAAGCCATCTCTTCTCAGATGTGGATCAGGTTGTATGACCAGACAGATAACAGAAGGGGACAATCTTCTTTGTATGAAAACAATGAAAGCCCTTCCCCCCTTGACACGTTTTTCAGCTTTTTCCATTATCTTAATTGAAGATTGTCCCTCTCTGCAGTCTACCTGGGCACCTCCCTTCTGATCTGGTTGAACAGGGGGGGGTGACTTTGTTTGTGAATATCTCTTAAACCATAAAGGTATATCATTCTTGTTTTTTAATGCCTACAAAATAAAATAAAGTTAAAACGAAGTATTACTATCCCTTTAAAAAGCTGAGCTAAATGCAAAAAAAAAACGTATCTCTCAAACCGCTATGGTTTAAGAGATACAGGCACTTAAAGTTTGATCTCTGCTACTGACAGCTGTAAAGATCCGTGTTGGCCGACACGGAGGCGCTTGAGAATTGCCACGATGCCGTTATTTACCACAAATCCCTTCATTGGAATGGTCTAAAACGAGTGCTTGAAAACCAGGCACACGATTTAGACCATTCCAATGAAGGGATTCATGGTAAATAACGAGATCGTGGCAATTCTCAAGCACCTGGCAATGTGTGCCTCCATTGCTAAGATCAAAAGCTTGCTACTCATTGCCAACAGGGGTGTTTTTGGCATGGGCTGGACTTGATGGACGCATGTCTTTTTTCAGCCTTATCTGCTATGTTACTATGTATGTTATTATCTAACTACATATGCAGTCTTATGTACTTTTCACAATTTTTGAATTCTCTAACAGTATTTGTCCCACCCACCTGTGCTGGGAGGCTGCTTCATGAGTCTATCACCTATTTTGTAAAGTAAAACTTACACACATTACTTCTGAATTATCCAGTCCACCCTGTAAGTTTAGATCATGACCTCTCGTACTAGTATTCCTCATCTTTTATATGATTTTTATACAATCTGTATAGGTGTCTGAAAAGTGCTAGTGCTGTATTGTCTGATAAAGAACTGATATAAGCTACCAGCCTTTTTGAATTCAAGAGCAGTGGTACTAATTTCAAATAGCACCAAAAAACCCATTGAATTGTATCTGAATAGGATAGTCTGAATGTCATATTTAAAGTTATATCAACAAATTAAATTTTAGGTGTTAATATTTATTGAAGTAAAGCACTTACATGATACAATCTTACTGATAAAAAGTAAAAACTATGCTTGTATCAATAAGTATTGATCACTTTACAAGCGTGGAGAAAACCGCATCTGTATTAATTAGTGTGAACGTTATAACATGTTAAGAGTGTAATATCAGTGTCCTAACAGCAGCAACCAGACACGTGAGTCAGAGCAGGCCCGGGAAAGCTGGGAGGCAGAGGTTGCCATAGAAACACAAACGAGAAACACTAATTACTCACTTGAAAGTCCAAAATGTTCTACATCCCGTATCCATTCCTCATTTCTGTGTCCCCGGCCAAAAGTTTGTGTCACTTTGTAAGAAAATAGCTTTCCAGAGGCACTGAACGAATTATCGTTGTAATTGCTTCAATCTTGCAATGATTTTTTTTATTTTATAAAAGCTTCAAGCAACTCTGGCATGGAAAGATGCCATAGCTCCCCATCCAGGCAAGATGACGATATAAACATCACCTAGTTGATAGAATCCTTTAGATAGATCTAGGGCCTTATACACCAAAGTAAAATGTAATAATTCTGAGGTAAACCAACAGCATTACAGCATTACAGGGAAAAAAAAGCCTTAAAACTTCCCTTCATTTAAAAGGATAGTAATACTTCGTTTTAACTTTATTTTATTTTGTAGGCATTAAAAAAACATGAAGAATGATATAAGTCTTATCTCTCAAACCTTTATGGTTTAGGAGATATTCACAAGCAAAGTTTCCCCTCCCGCCCCTTTTACCTAGTGTAAGCCATCTCTTCTCAGATGTGAATCTGGTTGTAAGACCAGACAGATAACAGCAGGGGACAATTTTCTTTGTATGAAAAGAATGAAAGCCCTTCCCCCCTTGACAAGTTTTTCAGCTTTTTCCCTTATCTTAATTGAAGATTGTCCCTCTCTGCAGTCTACCTGGGCATCTCCCTTCTGATCTGGTTGAACAGGGGGGGATACTTTGTTTGTGAATATCTCTTAAACCATAAAGGTTTGAGAGATAAGACTTATATCGTTCTTCATGTTTTTTTAATGCCTACAAAATAAAATAAAGATAAAACGAAGTATTACTATCCCTTTAAATTGGGCTTTTGACTCTTGAATGCTAAAGAGATCTTCTCTGTCCATTGGAGACCTCCGTATTATGGGGTTAAAAGTTCCTTGCAAATCTTTGAGAAGTTTTATTTGTCTCCTGTGGTGCAATTGATTTGCTCCAGTTTCCTTCCTAGAGGCCCAGCCTTAGGAGGACAGAGAAGAGATAATTAGGAAAAAAAATTGTGAAACAGACTGCTTAAGCAAATAACCAAAGATCATTTTAAATTATTTAAATTTAGAATTTTAAATTGCACCCATGGAGGATGAAAGTCCACATCCTCACCTCCCAACACTCACTTAAGTCAAAATCAATATATATAAAAGGCCAGATGTATGTTTGTCTGATGCAGTCATGTGCAGTAGAGACTGCCCTATGCAGGTATGCGCAGTAGAGACTGCTCGAACTCAGGCCAGATGTATTTTATGTTTGTCCGATGCAGTCATGTGCAGTAGAGATTGCCTGATGCAGTTATGCGCAGTAGAGACTGTCCAATGCAGTCATGCACAGTAGAGAGTACCCGAACGCAGGCCAGATGTATGTCAGATGCAGTCATGCGCAGTAGACACTGCCCAAATGCTTGGCACTTGTACATGGGCTTTTACACTAGTATCCAATAAATACACTAACAACTACAGGATGGTGGTAAAAATAAAACTTTTGAACCAAATTACTTTATCAGCAGTAAAAGCCTGATGAACCCAATTTAATACATCTGAAAGGCATCAGCCTTAACAGCCAGAAGCCTACCATAAGTTAAGCAAACCAAAAATGTATTAAAAACCCTCCATGCTGCATCAATATAACTCACCATTTTCTTTTAGTTCTCTTCTTATTCTTCTTTTTTTTTTTTTTTTTTTTTTTAAACAAACAAACATAAAACAAGCCATTATGATATAACATACTGTTGATCATATGCAGCTATCCAATTACTTATAAAGTTAGTAAACTTTTTTTTTTACTATATATATATATATATGGGAGGGGGCTTGGGAGCCTGGATGATGATCGTTGGTTCACAGCAAGGGGAGGAAGAAAACAAATAGCATGGGTAACCCCCTGCTGACCAATCATACTGCTCGGCGGGAAAGGCAGACAAATTCCAGAAAAATCTACCGCTCATACTTCTCTCACTTTTTTTTTTTTTTTTTTAAGGAGACAGTAAATGTTATGTATATGCATTAAGTGGGGCAAAGCTTTTATTAGATCAAAGAGAAAAAAACTGTGTGAAGACATCCCCAGCTCCATGCAGTCCCTACCCTAACCCGTGGTTGGTATGTTATGGCTTGCAGTGGCGAGTAACTTTTCAGGTCTGTCTAGTAGCAAAGGACTTCAACTTTTAAGCCCTGACCCGGTAATAATCTATTTACTTTACTTGATGGCAGTAACTTGACTAAAAACAAGGAGCGTCTTCTAAAACCATCTATAAACACTGTGTAGGAACTAGGAACCATGGACAAATATATCCTTCCCATTATGCCCTCCAGCCATGACTCAATATCTGTATTTTTGGCATGAAGGTGAAGATACCCTATTATATGCAGTACTACTGACATTTTTTAAATTCCCATTTATGAGTGGTATTTTATTTGTAGTCTGGAACAGTTTCACATTTTTCAAGCGTGTCTCATCCCAGTATGAATGAAATGTACTTGAAGATCTGTAAATGCTTGGTACTGGTACATAAGTTGCAAAATATTTCATGTGTATTGCATCCTTCCATGTAAGGTATCTCTTCAATTTGTAATTTTATGATCCAACAAGCACATGTGTAATTCACTGTTGTGTGTATGAGAGTCTTACAATTCAGTTTAGAAAATAAATCAACAAGTGCATTACACTGCTTATAGTAACCTGTAAGAACCCATTGTAGAAAGTCCTGTGCAGTATTTACCTGCAGTTCTAACTGCTCAATTTGTTCAGTACCCTGTGGCCTATTTGAATTTGTAAAACAAACAGAAACAAAACAAAAACTTACAGCGCTATCTCACTTAGTGTTTTAGAATTTAAAGGAGCAGTAAACAATTTTTTATGAAAACATATTTTACAGAGCATTTCCTGCTGAATAAAACAAGGTCACTCCCATCGCTGTCAGATGTTTTATTCAAAATTTGTAGCAGTTTAAATAATCATGAAGTGAATTTACTGTGTTTACTTCCTGATAGTTCTGACAGGAAGTGACTCAGCAGTTTCTATCACATTCTATGGAGAACTGAATGTCTCTGACTTTTCTGACTTTCCTCTCCATTAGAATCTAACAGGAAATCTAATTAGAATTTGACCACTAGAGGGCACTGCTAATGTAAAAAAACAAGGGTTTAAACTGTAATAACTCTGGAAATATAAATCTCTCGGCAGAGGGAGTACCCTTATTTTACTCAATAGGAAAATCACTACAATATATATTTTTTCATAAAAAAAGTTTACTGCTCCTTTAAGTGTGCATATTTAATAATAAATATGTGATTATAATTTTTATTTAATTTCAAAATGTTTTATATGTGAAGTGCTCATATAAGAATTGAATGTAACTGAAGTATGCAGCAAGGAATAAGAGGGTTCTCCAGTCCCCCAACACAAAGCAAACACAAAAACAACTATTAACCTGCGCTCCTCCAGCTAAAATGATAAAATTTTATAGTGTGCCCTGGAACGGGCATATATGATAATGTGAATAAATTTGAGGCTCTAGTTGCCCACATTTTTGGCCAAAAGAGGGGGTAAGCTTGCCAGCCGTGCCAAGGTACCTCAAGTGTGGCAAGTACCTACACTGAACACTGAGGTGTAAACAAATCATCCCCTGGCCAACTGATTCTTTCCACACACCCCACCAACACAGGCACCCTCATGCCCCTTTTATACCATGCCATTGGGAAATTAAATAATATTTATTTTATGTTGTGTGTAACGTCAATGTTACCATTGATTTCAATGGAATGAGCTAGGTGGAAAAAGCGGAAAAAAAGAGGAAAATCTGCACTTTTCACAGGAAATGTTTTGCCAATCGGAAAGTGCAATTTTTCCCCAATTTCAGTTTGAGGCGTAAATTTTTGCCCATCCCTAGTCTCCAATGCATTGCTTCACTATGCTCTGGAGCGCCCTCTTGCATTCAACTTTCGCAATTGTTGTTTGTTCCCCTATGGTGCACTTGGTTTGTATCAGAATTACACCATTTTCATAGTATATCAATATCAGTAGCTAACATTCTTCCTCCGATCGTCTGATCCATCTCCATTCCATACAGTCAGTGTAAGGAGCGGAAATACAGAGGGGGGCACTAATATCCTGGGCATCTCCCTGGCACTTAAGAGTTTATGAATAAACTTATCCAAATTGTTTTTTGGCTGTAGAGACTTGTATCTTATGAGCCCCCTTTCTTCAGTAACTAAAATAAGTAGGAGGAAGGAAGGAATAGCATGAGGGAGAGGCAGCAGGGAAGGAAAGGATTGCAGATTGTTAGTACTGTCTAATCTACATAAATAAATAAATATAACTAAATGCCTTATAAACCATATGGGATTTTGAAAGCTCTTTTAAATAAACATGCATTGACATAAGGTTATACTTCCACTTTAAAAGTACAAACAATAGACAAATACAAAAAAGAGGAGCAATAATAGAAATGTCGTATAGTGTATTTAAAGATAACATATTGCAAATTACCCAGTTGTGTTCACATTCCTGCTTTAGAAGCAAGTTAGTAACCTTCTGTGGAAAGGAGTAGCACTAGCAACAAGGTCCATATGTGTGTGTGGGGGCCAACCACAGAATCAAAGATCAGAATGAAGAGAGATGTAGATATGTGTAGTGGGTTGCTAAAAAGATCTATGGCTCAGGTTGTGCTATTGATGAGCCATGGAGATGAGATGAGTTTACAATTCAGACTATTTATTACTGCTGCTTTATTTAAAGCAGAACTATCACCCCCAATAATTAGGTATATAGCAATATGCTTCTTAACAGTGCTAAGATTGGGCACAGATACCAAGTTCTGAAATAATCCTTCTCCTTCTGAGACCGGCAGTCAGCTTTGCACGCAGACATCTTGGTTTGGAGACATCTGCACTCATGCACTGTCCGTCCTGGTCTCCTCTAGGAGGTGCTGCATGGTAACTTAAGGTACCGAGAGGGACTGACGGCGCAGACCGTAGTCCTCTCTGCACACCTTCGTCCCAGGAATTTGCACATAAAGGACTCCGGTCTGAATTCGGAGCTCTCTGCTACGAATCAGCCGGGGCGCGGACAGTCTTTATTGCGCATGACTGCAGTGCACGCAGCCATCTCTACTGCAAATGATGGCTTATGACAAACATCCTTAGTGAATTATTATATAGGATGACTTTATATTGGGTGATAGTTCCACTTTAAACATTTATATTTCTGATATTTCCATTTGCCAAATGAATCCATTGTTGTAGATGAAGGGACTTTGATTGACAACTAAACACCAAGGAATTTCTTGCATAAAAGAGAAAATTGATAACCGGCGCTGAGTGGGAGGGGAAATATTGGTCTTTATGTTTATGTCCAGAAGACAAGTCATAGCATTAACCTCTTATGGACCAGAGGGGATTCCCCCAGATTCTACCAGTTTCATTTGGGGGACATTACTTGTATATTTATATTATATATGTAGTAGTTAATAGTAGGCCTTGTTCATTTTGTGACAGTACTTACCTTTTTTGTTTTATTCCATTCCATACTGTCTAAGAGGACAAAAACGTGACATCCATACTTTATTCACATAGTTAAAGAAGCAGTAAACTTTTTTTTTGATGAAAACTTATATCTTATATAGTTTTTCCTGCTGAGTAAAACAAGGTCACTCCCGCCACTTGTTTTATTCAAACTTTATAATAGTTCAAGTAACCAGATCAACAACATGAACACATATAAGGGGATTGTTATTTCCATAACATGTTAAAACAAATACCTTTGATCCAAGGTTGAGGGATGATGTCCTTGACATGCTAGGGCTGTGGCGATGGGTCATCCTGTGTAGTGGAATAGATGGTTATTTTTGGTGTGCATGTGTTTGCATGCGTTCCACAAGCACAACCATGCTCACACATGCATGTTACTCACAGGTGAAGTAGTCCCTGATGATCCTGGTTCACATTTGTGTCCCGATCAACATAACCTCCTCACCATCAATGGGAACAGGGACCTCCATGGACTGTTGCGGCTCAACATCCTCCACGAGATGTATGTCCACATCATCATTATATAATAGGGCACATGCCAGTCTCTCTCTCACACTACATCTGAGGAGGGTGGACTGTCAGGTTTCAACAGCAGTAAGGTGTCCATGAGCAGTCATGTGGTCACAATAGACCAAAGGTAAGGTGTGTGTTATACAGGTAGTTGTTTGCTGGTGTGTCTGTGGTTGATGGTGTAATGTGTTGTAATCGGTATGTACCTGTCAGGTGTGTGTGTTGTCTCAGTTGGCTGCGGAGGTTACATGGGTGAGCTTGCTTTGTTATTTGTGTGCCAGGTGTACATGTTGTGTTGTGTGTTAACTCCTGTTGTTCCAGGGTGTGTTGTGATGGCTTATGTTTTGCTGCTTTGTGTCCCCCCGTCCCTGTGTGGTTGCTGGATTCTTGTTTGTCTGTGACTTGTTTGTATGGTGTTGGCCAGTGGTTCACAACCAGGGTGTCATGGCATGTTGGTGTGCCATGTGCACCAGCTCAGGGTGTGTCACTTCTACCATGTTGCTATATTCTGCATTGGTGATTGGTAATATTCATTTTACAAATTTTTTGGGGAAATGTGTGTATGGGACATATGATGCACTATATTCTCCTCATTGTCATTGACACAGTGGGACCTCATGTTAGGCATATGTTATTTTTATTTGGGAATTCCCTCAAGGGGTGCCCTGGAAAATCAGGATTGCATGTTAGGGATGTCTTAGGTGGAGGGGTTGTGAACCACTGGTCTAGGCCTTGCTGTAGTATTTGCTAGGCATTGCAGGGCTTAATATCTGACCTCTGTATGCTTTGGTTATGTCCTTGAATGACCTGCTTCTCTGTTTTGTTTTTTTCTGTGGTGGTTTTCTACTCTGTGTTGTGTGCTGTTCGCCTAAAAAAGTAGGTGTTAGATTTCTGGAGGAAAATGTTGCAGTTTAACTCTCGTTATCCCTAACTCCAACATTTGAATGGCTCTGGGGTTCGCTTTTACATTGTCCTCAATGGGCGGTATTTAGATTTTTTGGTGACGAATGTCGTGTTTTCAAAGCTGCAGTTATTTCTTACTTGTGGGAACATTTGCATTGCATACTTGACTTAAAAAAACCACCGTCGCCAGTTTTTTCTGTCGACGCCAGCATTTGTACTGAGCCTTAAATCTGGAGTAAACCAACTTCACTAAATTTAATTTTAACCCCCTTGAATGATAGAGATTTTTCTTTGCTTTGTTTTGTGTTCTCTGTAATGCGTTGAAGCCAGATTTGTCAATAAACCGACTAGGCCCTTGTCTAGGGCACCCTATTTTCAGGTGCACCCAGCAATTGCCCCGTTACACCCACTGGTCTGATCACTTTAGGTGCCTAGCCTAACTGTGCATAGATGTAATTTGAAGTATAAGTGGAGATTTTTAACTCCTTGAATACCAGAGAATTGAGTCTGCAACACATTGCTTTGTTCTTGCATTTGAAGGGCTAAAAGCAACATCTTTTCCTTTACCTGTTGGATATAATTTATATATTATCTGTGCAGTATAATTTAAAGCCCACTGCTTGATTTTTCAATATTGGGTTGATCTTTGGTACCCACACCTCTCCATTACATGGATCTTAAACATGGGGAAAAGGCAGGCTACATATCTAATAAATGTCATTTATGCTGTCTGTATATATACCTCATCCCTATCTATAACATTTTCATCTATTTCAGGAAACCTGCCACAGTGCTGTGAAGAATAAACCTAAAAATGGGTTAGGCTGCAAAAGGGGGTGTGGCTAAGTAAGGGGGTGTGATTAGGGGTGGGGCTATGTGAGCCAGAGGGAGTTGTGCTTAGGAGCACCTGACATGGAAATCAAGACCTGGTTGAAGACTTTTATATAATTAGAGCATTACTCTAGTACATCAGCCTCAGTATCTCACACTGGTTTTAAAGAGCCATCAACCATGAGTAAAATACTTCCACTCTTAAAATGTACCTGTCTGGACACACAGACACACAGCCTGACACACAGAGACACATGCAGACACACTCAGACACTTATGGACAAACACGGACACATACAGAAGCAAGCAGACACACATGGACACATGCAGACACATATGGACATACCTGGACACACACACAGACACACACAGACACACACACACACCTGATGCTAGGGTGACGACATTTCCATTTTGCCATTCCGGGACATGTGGTCACCCTAATCCCACGGCTGAGGCTCCCGCTGGCGCTGACCATCTTTCTGAGGCTTCCCAGTGGGAACTCTTACTCTGTGTCAGCCTCAGAAAAATGGTCAGCGCCGGTGGGAGCCTCAGCCGCGGGTCTCACTTACAGCGCCAGCATACCAGCTCCATCCCAGCTGTCTCACACATACCAGTCCAGCCAGCCAATGAAATGTATTTGCCATATGGTCTTCTTTGGCTGGCTCAGGAATGGACTGGCGCATGTTGCTCAGGACAGCGCTGGCGCATGTTGCTCAGGACAGCGCTGGACTGGTGCATGTTGCTCAATTCCGGGACTCTCTGTTGTCCTGGTGGAGGGTGACCTGGGACACGGGACACAGACCTCCAATAAGGGACAGTCCCGGGCATTCCGGGACATGTGGTTACCCTACCTGATGCTGCTGTTCTGAATTCTCATTCTCAGTATTTCAGCTCCCTTCCTGGTATCAAGTCAGTGAAAGGAGGTACTTTGCAATGACTACTACTAGGAAATGCCTCAACATGAGAAATATGCAGGGTCCTCTCATGTAAAGGGCAGGGTTTCCTCCTGACACATTCCATGAACAGATCCGATGCTAGCTCTTTAAGGCACTTCATTCCATGCGTATGACGTTGACTAGATATTTAGTAAATGATACAACAAACTTTGAGAGTAGTCAGCAGGTCACTGGGTGCGGCTGAAGCCACCGGAACCCTCATTTGAGACAAAGCCTTGTGTACAAAGGAAGTGAGTTTGAGCTATCAATGAGGAAGTCAGGGAAATACTGTAAGCTCTCACGAGCTGGGACCTTTCATTATGTATATCAGTCTGCACTGGAATGTCATAATGTCTGTACAGTTACTCCCCTTTTGTACAGAGCTTCAGACGTTATTAGCACTCTATATATAAAAGATTATGTTAATATTATAACAATTGAGCTCCCAATACACTGACACACTCACTGAGGCTGTTGATGCATAACTCAACTACTTCTATGCCAAATGAATTGTACCACGGGAACAAATAAAAAAACACAAATTAAATGAGTCTTTTATCTCTTTGCTAGAGAGGTCACTAATGAATTTTTAAAGGGTCAGTAATGCCCCCCCCCAAACATGTTTAGATTTAGGTAGATATTGAAAAAATAAACTATTTGCAACAAACCCTATCTCTCAAACTGCTACGGTTTGAGAGATATAGGGATCCAAAGTTCCCTCCTCCCTCACCTTCTCCCAACATCCCCTTCTCCTGCTTGCAAACCAGGCACACTTTGTAGACAGTTCCAATGAATGAATTATTTTTAAGTACCGCGATTCCGGCTCTGCGGCAGAGCCTTCTCGAGTTGTACGACTCTAATCTCCTGCTGTCGGCTTTACAACTGACATCAGGAGAAGGGGAGGGAGGGGGGAACTTTGAATCCCTATATCTCTCAAACCATAGCGGTTTGAGAGCTATGGTTTGTTGCAAATAGTTTATTTTATCAATATCTACCTAAATCTAGATATTTTTTTATGGGACATTACTGTACCTTTAAATAAAGAAAACCTCTATTAGTTTAGCAACACTTAAAAGGGATAGTAATGTTTCACAAAAACAGCAGCTAAAATTAATCTTCACAGTATTTGGACTTTGGAGAGTGTTATTTCAATACTGTCAGAGTTGTAGTTCAAGAGTAATTGAATGATAAAGTATCCCCCTCCCTCCCCTTTTACCTAGTGTAAGCCACCTCCAATCAGATGTGGAATCTGGCCCTGGGACCAGACAGGTCACAGCAAGGGACAACCTTCTTTCTGTGAGTATAAGCAAAACCCTGCCCCCTTGACAGGTTTTTCAGGTTTTTCCTTATGCTCATTGAAGATTGTCCCTCTCTGCAATCCATCCGGGCAGTCTTGCTGCTCTGAGGCGAGCAGTGTTACATCAGTAAAAGGGGCGGGGGGATAATTTATCATTCAATTACTCTTGAACTACAACTCTGACAGTCACTCTCCACTGCTCAGATAGGAAGATTAATCAGAGCTGCTTTTATTGTGAAGCATTATTATCCTTTTAAATTGTTATGTCACTATGTAACAAATGTGGTTTTGAAAGCGCAAAGACACACATTTTTGTTTTCCCATTTTAAAAAATGATTTATGAGACATTTAGCCTTATATATTTGCCAGTTTATTGAAATTAGCTAGTACTGGCCATCGTGGAATGGCAGTTGGGATGGGGAGTAGCATAAACAGTGCTTTATAATTTGCATAAGCTGAGAAATAAATCTAAATGTCTCAAACTGTTGCTGAAAATTAAAAAAAAAAACAAGTCTATCAGTAATGTGAATGATTTTCACAGGTCTTTCAAAATAACTTATTTATTACAAAGTGACAGTTCTACTTTAATTTCCTCGTAAATCCTTTAATACATCATTCATTGTCACAATTACAGCATGTCATCCATATAGGGTGTCTCTGATCATTAGAGCTTACTATCTAAAAGGAAGAGGCTTGTCTTAGGTCACAAGCAAACAGCGTGGGAATCAAACAAGACTCCCCTGATTCTGACACTTTATCATTGTTTTCAGAGACAATGCACTGGCTATCTGCTTCACTTCCTCTCTCTTGGTCTCATGGTATGAATTTGGACATTTTAACAAGTCTACACAGAATATTGGTAAAAGGAGATGTGTAACAGCTTGAGGAGGGAGATGGTCATTTTATACCAGGTTTACACCCCCTTAATTTCTTTTAAAACTAATGTAGCATTGAAGGCTGGGGTCAATGCAGTGCTGGGCAAAGTGAGGCCTCTTGCTGCCACCAGACTACAACTTCCATCAGTCCTCAACAGCTGTTAGGGAATTATGGTAGTTGTTGTTCGGCAGCACCTGGATGCCTCAGGTTGCCCAACACTGCTGTGACCACATCCCCACAGTACCCATAGAATCACACATAAAAGCCCCCAGGCTTGTCCTACTACACTAGTAGCCACAGAACCACACACATATTAACCTCTTAGCCTTGTCCCACAATAGACACAGAACCAAACATACTGACCTCACAGCCTTGCCCCACTGCACTGGTAGCCACAGAACCATACATACCAAGTTCCAACCTTGTTCCACTTCACTGATATAGCCAGAACCACAAATACTGAGTCTAACTCTGCCCCCTAAACAGGGGAACTAAAACATTCCTATGGGAGATTTTTAAAGTTAACAAAAATGAAGACATTAGGGGAAGGGGGGTTCTAAATGTGGGAATATTCACAGAAAAAGTGACAAATTGCCGGGTTTATTAAAAAAATCCTACAGGAATTGGAATTTTCACCCGTCAGTATGTGTGGAACTATGGCTACAATGGATAGGGTGTAGTATTCGTGGTTCTGTGATTTGAAGTGCAGTGGAAAAAACCTGGGGGGGGGTCATGGTTCTGTGACTTGAAGTGCAGTGGAAAAAACCTGGGGGGTCAATATGTGTGGTAGTCTGCATACTGTGGGACAAGGCTGTGGGTCAGTATGTGTGGTTCTATGGCTACAGTGGGGCAAGGCTGTGGGTCAGTATGTGTGGTTCTATGGCTACAGTGGGGCAAGGCTGTGGGTCAGTATGTGTGGTTCTATGGCTACAGTGGGGCAAGGCTGGGGGTCAGTATGTGTGGTTCTATGGCTACAGTGGGGCAAGGCTGGGGGTCAGTATGTGTGGTTCTGTGGCTACAGTGGGGCAAGGCTGGGGGTCAGTATGTGTGGTTCTATGGCTACAGTGGGGCAAGGCTGGGGGTCAGTATGTGTGGTTCTATGGCTACAGTGGGGCAAGGCTGGGGGTCAGTATGTGTGGTTCTATGGCTACAGTGGGGCAAGGCTGGGGGTCAGTACTGGTGGACAATGTAAGGCCCTCCAACTGCTGCCAGAATACAACTCCGTCATTCCAAGAAATGGTGGGATTTGTAGTTTGGCAGCAGCTGGCAGACCTCAAACTTACCATCACATCTATCACACAATGGCACAAGGCTGGTGGGTTAGAAGGTGTGGTTCCATAGCTACCACTATAGTGGGACAAGACTGGGGCTTGCTGCAAAAAAACTGCACTTCTTCAGAGAATTCTTACAAAAGGCAAAAATTCAGTTTTTTTTTAATTTTTGTCTTTTTTGGGTCAAAAGTATTCATTTAATGCTAGGCATCAGTAGCACTGCACTTTGGACAGCAGCAGAAGCACTTATGTCTATGCTTGTGGTTGTCAGTAACCTTTGTTACTGCTTAGTTTAAATAGTGAATGTGACTGAGTGGGTTTTGGACATGGAAGAGGCAGCACAGATGATGATGATTAGTGTTGAGCGAGCACCCCGATGCTCGGGTGCTCGGGTGCTCTGACCGAGCACCGCCGGAGGCTCGAGTGCTCGGCCGAGCACCCGAGCCCCATTGACTTCAATGGGGCGACACGAGCATTACACCAGGCACCCCCTGCTCTGATGAGGGGAGGGTGCCTGGTCAATGCCCCCTTCATCTCCACAATGTCCCCCTTCATCTCCGCAATGTCCCCCTTCATCTCCGCAATGCCCCCTTCATCTCCGCAATGTCCCCCTTCCACAATGTCCCCCTTCATCTCCACACTGTCCCCCTTCATCTCCGCAATGCCCCCTTCATCTCCACACTGTCCCCCTTCATCTCCGCAATGCCCCCTTCATCTCCACACTGTCCCCCTTCATCTCCACACTGTCCCCCTTCATCTCCACACTGTCCCCCTTCATCTCCGCAATGCCCCCTTCATCTCCGCAATGCCCCCTTCATCTCCGCAATGTCCCCCTTCCACAATGTCCCCCTTCATCTCCACACTGTCCCCCTTCATCTCCGCAATGCCCCCTTCATCTCCGCAATGTCCCCCTTCATCTCCACACTGTCCCCCTTCATCTCCACACTGTCCCCCTTCATCTCCGCAATGCCCCCTTCATCTCCGCAATGCCCCCGTACCTCCAGTCCCTGGTGGTCCAGCGGAGCGTCTTCAGATCTGTGCCTCCTCCGGCACAGATCCCCGCCACCCGAACATGGCGGGCGAGCACATGGCGGTACTCGACGAGTACCGCCATGTGCCGAGCAGAGCGATGCTCGAGCCGATCCGAGCATTGGCCGAGCACGCTCGCTCAACACTAATGATGATGACCAAAATGATGATTGTATATTTTTCGGCATATTTATTTCTTCAGAATCTGACTTTTCAGTTGATATCCCAAAGAGTTTATAAATAGGCATATTGCTCATTTTCAGTGATGGAAGATTGAGCCTTTTCCTTTCAGATAATTTTTTTGGTCATTTTATCTTCATTGCTCTCACTTTCTAATTCATCGGTATTGGAAGAAGGGGAGCCAGTGTTAGTATATTACAAATAAAGCATGTTGGACAGTGCACTGATCTAATATATATCTGACGTGTATAATATGGTATGACACCTACATATGCATAAGGTGTCAGAATGCATCTGTGATGCATGTCTAACACAACACGGCACATTGGCATATGAGCTTACTGCAAAGAATTAAAAGGGACACATTTTCATGTTGGCGGTAATGCTTCTTTCATTTAAAATGATAGTTTGAGATGTTTAGTTTCATTTATTTGTCAGTTTATGCAAGTCAGTTAGCACTCACTGGCTGAATATTAACCCTTCGAGTGCCAGAGGGATACACACTAGATTGCGTACCCCTCTGGCACTGAAAGGGTTAATATTTCACACTGCTCTCAGCTGCTACTCCCTCATGCTCTTAACCTCCCACTTACTTTAGTTATTGGAGAATTTAGTTTCCTACAAACTCTCTACATTAAAAAAATTATGTCGTTAATTTAAACTAATTTAACAACAAAATCTCATAATAAACTATCTTGGATAACATAACAAAGAGAACATTCTGAAAACGATTTCAAATGCACCTAAGCCTTTATAAGGTGTAACTTCCACTTTAAGGGATAAATAATGGGAAGATTAGAGATGGTAATGTTAATGACACGTGAAAACTATTGAGATGCATAATCTGAATAATGCAGCTGAGAGAATGGGAAGCTGTCCTGTTTTGCACTGACCCACCTGCAGGTGGGAAGTGACTACACAACCCCAAGAGTGCAGAGGAGGACAATAGAAGGAAAGGTCTAGAGGAAAAATATATAGGATAAAAAAGGATGTAGGGGATGAAAGGAAGGCAAGGAATAGAGTCAAACACGAAGGTAGAGAGAAGTGGAGGTATTTTGGGGCAAACCATTTGCACTATACGGGAGAACTAAAAATGACCATTGATTTAAATGTATATACACAAAAACAGGAATCTCCACTCTATGAGAAGAGGGTCCTTTGAGTTCCTATGCTTAGGCCCTATATAAATGTTATAGTTTATAGTAATCAATGTAGGTGGAGATAATAACAATATATATATATAACTAGTTACAAAGCCGTATACACGGGCTGATCTGGAGTGGGGAGCTCCGGATGGCTCACAGCCTGTCTGTGCTCCCGGCTCCGGGGAAGCAGCGGAGGCGCTGGGTGGCAGTTTATAACCCAGCCTCCTCCACTGCTGCCCCGGAGCCGGGAGCACAGACAGGCTGTCAGCCTTCCGGAGCTCCCCGCTCCGGATCAGCCCATTCTGCGAGTCCATACTGCGCATGTACAGTTGCGCACACAGTGAGCGACTCATTCTAGGACTTAATGTTATAGGATATATATATATATATTGCTTTTCCCACAGAAATCACACTTTTGCAGTGTTGTGACTACTGCAAGAGTAATTGAATGATAAAGTATCCCCCTCCCGCCCCTTTTACTGATGTAACACTGCTCATCTCAGAGCAGCAAGATTGTCCGGATGGATCACAAAGAGGGACAATCTTCAATTAGCATAAGAGAAAAACCTGAAAAACCTGTCAAAGGGGGCGGGGTTTTCATTGTACTCACAGTAAGAAGATTGTACCTGGTCTGTGGACCACATTGCACATTTGAGGGGAGGTGGCTTACACTAGATAAAAGGGGCGGGGGGGGGACTTTATCATTCAAATACTCTTGAACTACAACTCTGACATAACACTCTCCATGGCCCAAATACTATGAAGATTAATTGGAGCTGCTTTTTTTATGAAACACTACTATCCCTTTAAGATATTTTAATATTTAAATGTCTTGCTGCCTCCTACATATATTTTACAGAAAAGTCAAAAATAAAGAAACAACCTTTTCTTGGAGTGACTGTCTGAGACTCCTTGGTCCCTGTCTGAGACGCCTTGGTCCTTTGTTCCAGATAACTAAACAAATGAAAAAAAATACATTAAAGTAAAATTCTTAAAAACTGCCAACCACTTTTGTCACAACTAAAAGTAACACCCAAGTCCTGCATGAGCTGTTGCCCTGAACGCTTTGAAACAGATACACAGGGATTGGCATGGATATAGCCAATGCCTGTTTAAATATTTTTATTTGCTCATATTGGCTAAAAGGTGGGGTAACGGCCCTTCACAACCAATCATGGATGAGTAGAAGGGGTCCCAAAGGTGCACTTCTGGTCATTTTTTCAAAATTGATGTTGGACTCTGAACCGCATCGCAATCTTTTCTTCTTTTCCTACCGTGGCTAGTGAATAAACCAATATGTTTTCCCCATACCTCTTTTTTATTTCATTTTTTTACTGTTTTTCTGTTTTTTTTTTTTTTTTTTTTGTAATATAACATACCCCATATTCATTTATTTCATTGTACTGTTACCTTTGAAAAAGTGGAGCAACTGTATTTAATATTTTTCATTAAAAGAGGGAACAATAGTACCTTCCTTTAAATGGACAAAGGAGAATCTGGGGTCCTTGGACCCTTTTCATTTTTGAAAAGTTTCCATACTTATTCAATCAGGATGCAAAGTGATGGAGGAATAACGTTATCCTCAAAATGTATTTAAGGCGATTTTGACCTTATATTTAAATATATTATGGGTTTATGGTTTTAACCCCTCCACCGCAGAACTGTGTAGAAAGTATTAATTGCAGAGGTCAATGGTAGGCCCTGTTAGACTAGAAGGGGTGTCAAGGAGGTTTAACTTTAGTTTCAGACAGTTAACTCCTCTGATTTTAAACAGTTTGCAATGAATTCCACTGACTTTTACCCAGGCTTGGCCGCCCTGGGATAACTTTTTTCCAATAGGCACTTAATACAGGACAAATCAGTGATAAAATGCCGAGGTCCCAGGGAAGACGGCTCAGTAGTGATCACATTTCCAGTCAGACTTTCATGTAAACAGTGAAATACTTTCCATTGTTTACACTGAGTTACTCCTGTGACTTGTACATGGCTTCATTATAAAAGCACAGTTGAGTAAATGAAACAATCTTCTGAATAAATCTTCATTCCTAGCTTGATCTCTAACATGGGTAGAAGGTTTTAGCAAAATTACTCCTCATGATAATGTTTTCTGACATATGGAGAAGAGTTCAATACAGCATCATTTAATTCTTCCTTTAATTATTCTGCATCTTAATTAGCCAAAAAAATACAAAATACACTGTGTTAAAAAACTGAAATAAATCTGGCTGGTAAAAAATAAATAAAACTGCTGATTTATATCTATAAATCACACACTTACTTTATAAAACATATTATAACCCAAATAGAAAAACTATGACAGTATTGCTTATGCTAAGCAGCGGCAAGTTTATTGACATTCAATAAAAAGTTATAAAAAATTGGGAGGTGTCATTAAAAAAATGTGGTATTAAAACACGGCAAATCAAAGAATGATATCAGGAAAAAATTTTGTTAAACATATTTTTTTTCTAGCAGTCAGTATAAGCAATTTTCAGAAGTTAGCAACCCTTCTGGAGAAAGAGATTATTTGAAAGCCTATAGGTGTTTGTTTTAGGCAACATCTTTGTAAGAACTTAGTTTAGGATAATGTGTTTACCAGAGTGGTACAGCTTTGCATGGGTGGTCCTAAACTCCTTAACATAAAATCAAAAATTGCAAAAAGACAATAAAATAACCTATTTTTTTTTAAATTATGAACTAGATTAGATTCCAGATGAATTTTATGCTCAGTGGGGTATGTTTGATTTCAGTAGATTTTCATGAAACAAACATCAAGATCTTATCTTCCTAGCAAAGCACACTGAAATGTTATCTCCCGGATTTCTTTTCTTTGAATGCTGAAACAATGCCTAGGAATGCACAGATGACCATCAAGAGAGCACAAAAATACATCAACAGCTCCAAGATCAAGGTCCCACATGTGTAAGGGAAGAAGGACCAAGTACCTGTTACCTTGTACAGTATCAAGCAGGATTAAAGTGGAGAGAGGGGTATCCTTTCTTATACCACATTATTCCATTGCCACAAACACCATACTCACATAATTCCTCCATTGCCAGATCCAGCTGAAAGAAGTTGCACACTAATGGACTGGTTAATCAAAATTGTGTACATTTTTTTTATTTAATGTCAGATGTGCCTTAAATACATTTTTGTGGAAAATATAATTCCCCTATCTCTCCATTCTGATGATATCCTGAGATCCACCCCTATCTGTGTCCTAAGACTCCATATTATTTATGTTTTACCAAAAAAAGGATAATTCATTCCCTCCCTGAATGAATTTAACAAAAAATAATAATATGGGTCAAATGAACCCATATAATATTTCTAATACATGGAATAAATTAATAGACCTCACACTGAGTTATTAAACCATGTGAGGGGTCCACTGGAAGAGGGATGTCTAAAAATAATGAATATGGTGTCTAAAGACCCATATTCATTTTAATATTACCAAGGACCCCTTTCTCTATTCCCCTACTAGGAAAGGAAATCTCTAAATATAATTAATAAATAAAATAACCAATGAACTGGTCTGAGGACCCCTTCCACTATTCTCCAAAGGGGAGAATATGTGCTTAAACATGGTGCAGGAAGGGGCAGGCTTTTCTGCAAATTAATAGGAGGGAGAGCTCTACAGTTTTCTAATACATAATCAAGAAGACCTCGATCTCCATCTTTCATGCTAGAAGAAAATAGGGTAAACAGGGCATTTTGCACTATACACTATATTTAAAAAGATTGAGGATGATATATAAGGTAGGTGAAAGTTCCACTTTAAAAGAAGTTAACACAACCTATGCAGCAAACCAACTTAAACTTGACATATTTCAGCAAATTGCAATGAACTGTTTCTATATTTTTACTGAATTTAACAGACTGAAAACTATTAAACAGGAAATGTGGCATGTGCAAAAGTTTGGGAACCCTATCAGTCAGTACTTAATAACACCCTATTTGCCAGAAATCACAGCCTAAAACATTTTTTGTAGCCAACTAACGGTCTTTCAATTCTTGCTTTAGGAATTTTTCCCACTCTTCCTTGCAGAATGCTTCTACAGATTTTCAATAATATTCAACTCCAAAACCAAAAGCTTTCATTTCCTGAAGTAGTTAATTTTGCGGTATGTTTTGGATCATTGTCTTTTATGTATACTAATATTCAACCTCTTTCCAGCCTTAGGTTCTACACTGAGATTTGTTGATACTTAGTAGAATCCATTCTTCCCATTAACAACACAATATTTCCTGTGCCATTGACTGCCGCATAAACTCAAAGCATAACAGGTCAACCCCCATGCTTAACAGTTGCCAAGGTGTTCTTTTCTTCAAGTGCTTTTCCCTTTTTTCTCCAAACATATCTTTGGTGATTGTAGCCAAAGAGTTCAATATTAACTTTATCAATCCACAGCAGTTGGTTCCAAAATACATCTGGCTTTTCTTAGTTTTGTGTTGCACTTGCATACTTCAGATGTTGACTTTTTTTATGAGATTGCAGGTAAAGTTTCCTTCTGATGACTCTTCCATGATCATGTTTGTGCAAGCAATGCTGCACAGTGGACTTGTTCCCCACAACTCCCATGCCAGCTAAACATTTCTGCAGGTCCTTTACAGTGATATTGGGGTTTTGGTTTGCATTCCCGACCAGTCTAGAAGCAGTTCTATCCCAGATTTTTCTTGGCTTTCCAGATCTTGTGTTGACTTTACCAGTTCCCCTTAAAGGTACAGTAATACTTCCTTTATGGAGGCTAGAATATTGTAGGCATTAAATATATAAACAAAAGCATATATGTCTTTTTGCAAAGGAAATCTTCATGACAACAGTCTACTGCCTCAAACAGTGCCCACTTGGTAGATTGTTGTCATGAAGATTTCCTTTGTATGTACTGCTATTTTGGCTCTCCAGATGTGCCATCCAGTCCGCAGACCAGAATCCAAGTCTGACAGATAGACTGGTGACATATCTAAAAGGGGCAGGAGGGGTAAACTTTACATTGAGATTACTGTTAAACTAGGAAAGTTATTGCAAAAAGACATATATGCTTTGGTTTATTTACTTAATACCTACAATATTCTCTTCTCCATAAAGGAATTAGGTATCTTTTTATTGCCTTCCGCTGCTTTGTAAGAGTCAATTATCTTTATTTTCTGATTCCCAGTCATCTGCTTAGTGGAACCCATGGTTCCTGAATATAAGCACAGCACCCTGTGAGGTTCGAAGAGTCAGGGAATTTATTAAGCTTTGGAATTGTCATCACCTAACTTGGATTGAGGCTTAATGAGTCAATTAAGTAAATTAAGTTAAGACTGTAGAAAAAACAAAACTAGTGGATCAACTGGAAGGGTGCCCGAACGTCT